>CAMRHE010000164.1:4200000-4491877 GCA_947044405.1 Leptodactylus fallax | reverse complement strand
TCTAGGGCATTCATATTTTTCTCTGAGAGTCAAGGTTATTGCTGCATGGTCTGACCATGTTATTTGTGAAATATCCGACTTCACGGCAAGGGGAATACTAGTTTGTTCTATTAAGAATAGATCTATTCGGGAATAACTATTATGAACCATAGAATAGTAAGTGTAATCTTTTTCGGTATTATGCAGGATACGCCATGCATCAAATAAGTCATGACACCATATAGCCTGCGAGAATGAAGGATGGCGTGTCGTTATGCCAGAAGTTGTGTCTGCCACTGGGTCCGGAGCCATGTTAGTCTCCCATTAATACTAAGCATCCTTGCTTTTTTCTCTCCACTACTTTCATAAGTCTCCCCAAGAAAGACACCTGCCTTCTGTTCGGGGCGTAAACCGAAACCAATGTGTATGTGACATTATTAAGGATACAGACTAATATGACAAATCGCCCTCCCGGGTCAGCATGATGGGACACCAGCTGAAATGCCACTGAATCTCTGATCCCAATTAGTGTTCCCCTGCGCTTGGAAGAGCAGTGAGCGTGAAATATATGTGGGTATGCTGAATGTTTGACTCGAAAGGCATCTATCTCTAAAAGATGTGTTTCTTGAACTGCAAGAATGTCACAGCCTTGAGCTCGGGCCTCTCGCCACAAATGGGCTCTCTTTTGAGGGGAGTTCAAACCTCTGACATTCATGGACATAATATTAAGTACCATAATTTACAGTTAGTAATGCTACAATAGTCTTACCACAACCACCCACATCCAAAATTACCAGTAGCAGGAAGAAGCATTTTTGTCTGTGCCTTGTGTACTCACATCGTCCCAAATGCCAAAACCGAGGAGAAAACAAACTATAAAAACACTGAAACCAGCGGCTAAGCCACCTCAACAAAACAAAGCGGTACAGCGGACCAGCGGCTGTTGTAATCCTGGGGGATAAGTTCAGCAGTAGTGGACATACGGAATCCATTTTAAGGTGAGTCTCTAGCTGTGCAGCCCTTTTGGTGGACGTCTTGGGGTTTTCGTTTGATGCCAACCATCAGACACTGTGCCAGGTGGTAATTTGGGCGTCGGGTCAAGGAGCGGAATGTTCCATTTGTTTAGCAACTGTTTGCCGTCTTCCAGAGATTTGATAACATGAGTAAGGTTGTTTCTAGATATGATCACTCTGACCGGGAATCCCCATTTATATAGGATGTTATGGTGGCGTAGCGTCGTAGTAATAGGGATGAATTGCTTTCTCAATTGTAGAGTTGCGGCGAAAGGTCGGAGTAGATGGAAATTTTCTGGTATGGGTCAGGTATCCGGCCTATTTTCCGTGAGGTCAGCAGCACCAGTTCTTTAGTGCGGTAAAAATGGATTTTTGCTAATACATCTCTGGGTACGGCTTCGTCTAGGTGTGAAGGCTTTGGGATTCTATGCGCTCTATCAATGGTTAAGTCCATTATCGTGAGGTTTGGTAAGAGCGTGCGTATCAGGTCTTGAAGGAAAGCTGTCAAATTGTTCGCAGATACTGACTCTGGAATCCCTCTAAACTTCAGATTATTGCGCCGCGAGAGGTCTTCCAAGTCTGCTATTTTAGTTTTCAGAAACGACACATCTTTTTCCACCTCATAGTGTGCATCTATAAGAGCATTATGTGATGCAGCAAACTCCGCCATTTTAGATTCTACCTGAACCGTGCGTTTTTGCAATTCCTGGAGATCTCTATCTAGCGGTTTAACCATTAAAGACATGTCAGTTGTCAGTGATTTACAAAAGGCCATAAGCATGTTTTTCATGGAGGCCTCAGTAAGTAGGCTTGCAGTAGCCGGAATATCTGCAAAAAAGTCGATAGATGGCGGTACAGACAGTGTGGTATCGCTCACCTCCCCTTCTGGAGACTCAGTATGCTGGAGCCTGGGTTTCTGCTTGACCGGGCTGGCTGTGGGCAAGTGGGTTGCCTCCACGTTGTTTAGGCCTGTAGGCCTCGGTGTGTCAGCAGGAGAAGGCCCTGGAACCGCGCTCACCTCGGCCCGCCGGGGAGACGGCCCCGGTGCCTCCGGACCTCCGCACCCCATCAGCTGTGGAATCGATGGCTCTGACAGCGCTCTCCGCCGAGCGGAGAGGGTGAGCGGCTCCTCCGGAGAGTCTCTGGACCGAGATGAGGCCCCGGAGACCGCACTGGAGCTTGAACCGCCGCCATTTTGGTCTTCCCCTCCTCCGTGGGGGAAATAAAAATCTGAAATTTTCTGCGGTTTAACCACAGATTTCCTCTTTCTTGGCATCCTCGAGATTAGCAAGCGCTCCCTGTGCCGTTAGGTGAGTGCAATCCACGGGCACGTAGCTCTTTCTTGCCGCTATATAGGACTCAGGCCTGGAGCTTTACAACTATGCGGCCATTCCGTTCCACAGTAGGCTCCGCCCCCCCTTCTGCATGACTTTTAACACCTGAGCCTACACATAGGCTTTTTATTATTTGGTGACAAATATACTGTGCATCCTATAAGTAAAATGATTAATGCTGCAATGGGCAGTCCACATTTTTGACCCCCCCCCCCCCACCACCGTTTAAACTACACACAGGCTCAGTTTTAATGTTACTGCATAAACAGAATAAAACTGAAATATTTATATAGTAAAGTTATATGCTCCCCTTTGGAGAACTGCCTCCTTTTCTGCTCCAGATGCACACAACGTTTCCTGTATGAACAGTTGGTCAAACTCTCAATGCAAGTCTATTACAGCTACAATCCAAATCCAATAGACCTGCATCAGAAGAGCAGAGAGGAGATGGTGCTTCGAATTGGAGCATATAACTTTAATGGTAAAGCTTTCCATAGGTTATTCAGTAGCATTACCCACAAACTTATTTTCAAATGGAGGGGAACAAATAGAAATACTGGCACACTTCTTAAAGAGGACATTTCATGTCCTCATGCACATGTGGTTTTATATGCCACTAGAAAGCCGACAGTGCACTGAACTCAGCGCACTGTCAGCTTTTCCGTTATATGCCGCGGGGCTGGAGATATCAGTGTCGTTAGTTTCGGCACCGATCTCTGCCCACTGTCAGAAGGGCGTTTCTGACAGTCTAGCTGGGTTTTGAGGAACGCGCCCCCCCCCCCCCCCCTGCTTCCCTGACTGTACTCTGCACCGATATCTCTAGCCCCGGGGCACATAACGGGAAAGCTTTCTAGCTTTGTCGGCTTTCTAGCGGTCTATAAAACCACATGTGCAGGAGGACATGAAAGGTCCTTTTTAAGTGTAGACTGTGGATGAACTGACCTCATTTTTTACATTAGATTGTCAAATGAATGGCCTCAACATATAGGCCTTATACACATGTCCATTTTAACATGCATGTTGTCTCCGTATTTTTTAGACTTGCGCTAGGATCACACTTGCGCTCGGGTTTCTGTTCTTCGGGTCCACTTGAGGATCTGAAAAACGGAAATCAAATGCACTTAAAAAGCGATTACCTGCGGAAATCCATGTATCCCGTAGACTATAATGAGGTCTGCCGGGTTTCTCTCTCCAAAAAATGAGGAGAGGAAAGCTTGCTTGCAATGTTGGCATGTTGGGAATACTATTTAAGGACCTATTGACAGCACATGTGTGTTTTTTTCCAAAAAAAAAAAGGCCTAAGGGTAAGTTCCCATTGGGCTGAAATGCTGCAGATTTTTTTTTAAATCACAAAACATGTGGGCTTCTGTGGGAAATCTGCAGCAGTAAAAAACACATCAAATGGATTTTGTTGTGGAACTGCTGCAGATTTGCGGGTGACATAAACAGTGAAAATCTGCAAGTATACAATTGATATACTGCAAGTTTAAAGGTAACCTGTCACCAGGAAATGCAGTACCATCTGCTGGCTCCATGCTGGAGGAACTGAGCTGATTGATGTTTAGTTTTGTGGGAAAAGATTCAGTATAACTTATTTAGCCATTGAAATCTCTTTCTTTGCTATGAAGTCGAAGAGACGGACCTGTCTGTACATCCGGATATAGCTGTCAGTCACTGATAGAAGCACCTCCTTGACTTTATAATAAAGAAAGAGAAGACCTTTCAATGAAAATAAATTATACTGAATCTTTTCTCACAAACTTATACTTGAATCTGCTCAGCTACTCCTGCTCTATAACTTGTCTGTTTAATTGCACTGCATTTTCCTGGTGACAGGTTCACTTTGTTTACATGGAAATTCTGCAGGGTTTCAGTCCTGTTCACACAGCCTTAAGGCTTAGAGCAAATGTTGCCGCAAAGCTGTGTTTTTTTGGTTGCAGAGTATGCTGCATTTTTAAGCCAAAGCCATGAATGACTGAAGGGAGAAGTATAAAGGTATGTCTGTGTGGGCTGTAGTACCCAAACTGAACTCGGCCATGTGCATCAATGTTACTGCATCATAGTCTGATATGATTAGAAATGGGCAAACCTCAAGATATGTTTTGTGTGCCTCGGAGGTCCAGACTTGTTTTGCATCGAACAAGTTTGGTATGAAGTTTGGTTTGTTTGTTTTTTTTTTTTTAGGGGAAAAGGTGCTTGACGGTGTGTGTGTGTGTGTGTGTGTGTGTGTGTGTGTGTGTGTGTGTGTGTGTGTGTGTGTGTGTGTGTGTGTGTCTTTTTATAAAGAGACATGTGGTGGTTATATTGCAAAAAGCAATGGTTTTATAGGAAAATTAGTCTGCTTTGATGACTTGTAAGTGCCACAGGCTTTTTATTTGGGAGACAAATCTATGGCTGTGGGCCTAGTTGAAAGTGAATGAAGAATTGGCCTTTCAAAAAAATAAAATGCCAAAAATTATCCCTTTATGGGAGCAGATATGAAATCAAAATGGTTTTGGTTGTAGCTGTGGCAACATATGATATAATATGATATGATGGACCAGGCCACAGATCATGTCTATATGAGTGATGGCAGTTGTTTAGGTGTAGCATCAGCAGCTATACAGTAAATGAAACATGATACAGGGAGATGATGACACCAATATTCAGAGGCATCAGCTGAAGGTATATGAAAATCCGTATGAATCCATGCCTGATTCATTTTGAAAACGTAATGTTGTTTTCATGCTAGCTGTGGTCTGAATCGTCCTTTGAGGTGTTACCACGCCACCAGCAGCACTGAACAGTCTCTCGGCAAATACTCTTTAGGCCAGACGGGATAAAACTCCCATGACAAACTGGACCAGCTCCTTCCACTGCCTCTAACATATTAGGATCACAACCATACTCCAAGTATAGAGCAGCACCAGAAAGCAAAAAAAACAGACCTCGCTTAGTCCAAGGGTGCAAGTCCCAAAGGTCCGGCATATGACCCCCCAGTAAACCAATGCAGGAAATGGACAGCACTCCAGCATTCAAATATCAAAAAGGTGAAGATTTATTCCATAGTAGCAACATTTCGGTCCCAGAAAGGTCCGCCATATACTTGGACCGAAACGTTGCTGCTATGGAATAAATCTTCACCTTTTTGATATTTGAATGCTGGAGTGCTGTCCATTTTCTGCATTGGTATATTAGGATCACCGTTATCTACTGGAATATACAGTCATATGAAAAAGTTTGGGCACCCCTATTAATCTTAATAATTTTTAGTTCTAAATATTTGGGTGTTTGCAACAGCCATTTCAATTTGATATATCTAATAACTGATGGACACAGTAATATTTCAGGATTGAAATGAGGTTTATTGTACTAACAGAAAATGTGCAATATGCATTAAACCAAAATTTGACCGGTGTAAAAGTATGGGCACCTCAACAGAAAAGTGACATTAATATTTAGTAGATCCTCCTTTTGCAAAAATAACAGCCTCTAGTCGCTTCCTGTAGCTTTTAATCAGTTCCTGGATCCTGGATGAAGGTATTTTTGACCATTCCTCTTTACAAAACAATTCCAGTTCAGTTAAGTTTGATGGACGCCGAGCATGGACAGCCCGCTTCAAATTATCCCACAGATGTTCAATGATATTCAGGTCTGGGGACTGGGATGGCCATTCCAGAATATTGTAATTGTTCCTCTGCATGAATGCCTGAGTAGATTTGGAGCTGTGTTTTGGATCATTGTCTTGCTAAAATATCCATCCCCGGCGTAACTTCAAATTTGTCACTGATTCTTGTACATTATTCTCAAGAATCTGCTGATACTGAGTTGAATCCATGCGACCCTCAACTTTAACAAGATTCCTGGTGCCGGCATTGGCCACACAGCCCCAAAGCATGATGGAACCTCCACCAAATTTTACAGTGGGTAGCAAGTGTTTTTCTTGGAATGCTGTGTTTTTTTGACGCCATGCATAACGCCTTTTTGTATGACCAAACAACTCAATCTTTGTTTCATCAGTCCAAAGGACCTTCTTCTAAAATGAAGCTGGCTTGTCCAAATGTGCTTTTGTATACCTCAGGCGACTCTGTTTGTGGCGTGCTTTCAGAAACGGCTTCTTTCGCATCACTCTCCCATACAGCTTCTCCTTGTGCAAAGTGTGCTGTATTGTTGACCGATGCACAGTGACACCATCTGCAGCAAGATGATGCTGCAGCTCTTTGGAGGTGGTCTGTGGATTGTCCTTGACTGTTCTCACCATTCTTCTTCTCTGCCTTTCTGATATTTTTCTTGGCCTGCCACTTCTGGGCTTAACAAGAACTGTCCCTGTGGTCTTCCATTTCCTTAATATGTTCCTCACAGTGGAAACTGACAGGTTAAATCTCTGAGACAACTTTTTGTATCCTTCCCCTGAACAACTATGTTGAACAATCTTTGTTTTCAGATCATTTGAGAGTTGTTTTGAGGAGCCCATGATGCCACTCTTCAGAGGAGATTCAAATAGGAGAACAACTTGCAATTGGCCACCTTAAATACCTTTTCTCATGATTGGATACACCTGGCTATGAAGTTCAAAGCTCAGTGAGGTTACAAAACCAATTTTGTGCTTCAGTAAGTCAGTAAAAAGTAGTTAGGAGTATTCAAATCAATAAAATGATAAGGGTACCCAAATTTTTGCACCGGTCAAATTTTGGTTTAATGCATATTGCACATTTTCTGTTAGTACAATAAACCTCATTTCAATCCTGAAATATTACTGTGTCCATCAGTTATTAGATATATCAAATTGAAATGGCTGTTGCAAACACCCAAATATTTAGAACTAAAAATGATTAAGATTAATAGGGGTGCCCAAACTTTTTCATATGACTGTAGGTGCACTCTAGGTATGACTCTTCAGATTAGTGCAGGCATTTTGCTGTTAGAACAGCTGTTTATATGTATTCAATAGAAAAAAATTCTGTTGAAACTCTGTAGACAGACTGCTCTATTGCACAACAAACAAAATTAGATTATTAGCAATGAAACAGCTTTTTTTTGTCTGTATTCATGCAGGCTGCTGTCAGGCGTTCAACATCACATATGTCTCCACTTACTTCCTCCTATGATTTATATCACTAATCTGCCTATAATGATTAAATCTGACTAAACTGTCCGAGTCCTAAAATTCTCTAGCTCTATTGCAATTTTGTAAGCTTTTCAGTACCCATTCATCTAACTGCATGATACAGAGTACACTAACAGATCCATCCCTACATCCACCATCACTGCACTGCCTCATGATCATGCTTACAGCACCTTCATATAATGTATATGACATCAGCACTGAAAGGTGGTGCCAGACCATCACAGTGACTCACAAGACCTGTGTCGCTTCTGGTTTTTTCTGAGACGAATGTGTTTTGGTTTCGTTAACATTTGGAATATTTGAGTCGAACCCAGCTCATGGCGAATCTGCTCGCCCATCTCTAGTTATGATGCAGTGAGCTCCCGAATGGCATGATGGCTACAGTAATGAACTGACCTAATGCTATAAGTTGATTACTATTGCAATTGGGCCATTTTGGAGCCACTGCATCATAACTGACCGATGCAGTAACTTCTATGCATACAGCCGAGCTCAGTCAGGCTACTATGGACCGTTTTTCACGGACTGCACTTGGTCATGTGCAAGGGCTCTTAGTTATTTTTGAAGATACTCCTTGGCTCAAAAATTTCAGCAAAATCTGCAACAACAAAAAAAAACAGTTTTTCCCGCAGCATGTTACTTCAGCCTTAAACTGGACATACATATGAGATTTGATTAGCCGTAATACAGTGGAACGGTCACCTATTGGATCGTGAGAGCTCCATTCACTGACCTTGAATCTAATGCTGCCATGTGTTGTCCGTTAAAACTGACATCACACGGCCACCTTTCACTGTCGTGTGTGAATATAGCTTTACCATGCACAATGATACTTCTGAGCACTCAATGAGAATGAGCATTAGCCAAGCCTCAGCTCCTTCAAAGGATCAGTGGGGGTCTTAGTTATTGGACTTGGGTCAGTAAGAAAATGATGGCATATTCTATCTATACTATTGAGGAAAACCATTCTTTTGTACAAAGAATAAATGTGTAACTCTAGAATACTCTAGTTCAGGGGTCAGCAACCTCGGTACTCCAGCTGCTGTGAAACAACAACTCCCAACATGCTCCATTCAGTTCCATGGGAGTTCCAAGAACAGCAGAGCAAGTATGCATGCTGAGAGTTGTAGTTTTACAACAGCTGGAGTGCCGAAGGTTGCCTACCCCTGCTCTAGTTACTCACGCCAGTCTTCATAGCCTGGAGCTGGCAGAGGGTGTACGAGGGTGTATGAGGCATAATCAATGAGGCACACCCTCTGCTGGACTGTCACCTCAGGAAAAATTATGATAAATTTGCACACCCTTGACACGCTCTTGCCACTTTTTGCAAAAGTGCAGTGCAGAACTTAAAGTTGCAATTCTTTGCAAATCGTGGTGTTGTACAAATTTTATTTTTTTTTTCTGGCTTGCAAGGCAAAAAAAGTCACAAGACATAATAAATCTACCCCATTATATTTTAATTGCCCACCGTTCTTGCAGTGCCAGTGCATGCACTGAATGTGTAGTGGCAATTGATGCACATGGTTTTACAGCAGATTGCTGCGGTTTTGCAAACTGGTTTCATATGCCTGACTTGTACAGGTGAATCTCAAGCTGCACTTCTGAAACCAGAGCAAAATGGTGGTAAAATGAAATGTGGTCTTATTGGACACACTGGCTTGTGAAAATGACTGAGACACAACCTCTAAAAATTTCTGCTAACAACCTGTATGAGTGTGCAGCTACATAAACCGGGTATGATCAGGAAAGGATGTGAGGTATCCATTCACTGACTGCTAGCTCATATATTGAAAAGAGAGGATATTATTTGTTTTTTAGAAATAAAATAGGAAAATCCGTTTTATATTGCTGCAAAACATCAGTGTCACATGGACAAGAAGTAGTCATGTTGGTTGCTGAAGGGATGCTATAGGGTATCCTTTCTCAGAAAGGAATGCAATATTTTATGTTTTTGGTGACTTCCATCACTTTGAAAGGACATCATTTGCCTGCAGAGCCATATAGAGGAATGTTTGAAAGCTTTCTGTCCCTTTTTTTTTTTTTTTTTTTTTTTAATTTAAAGGTACAAATATGTGTCTTTGGGTTGTAATCTGACTCTCACTTGTACCCTTCAATTTTCATAGCCTTCAGCAACACTAAAGTGCCCCATAAATCCCTTGAATGGCTCACGATACTAGGATGACTGTCTGTGATGTTAAAGCAGCACTACCAGTGTATGAGACATGCAACCCTGTCATGACCTTATCCTGAAGGGTATTAAGTGGGGCTTTCTGCTGCTCTCCTGGGCTATTATCAGATCACTCAGAGTAAAGATTTTTGTCTCTGTTTACCTTTCCTAAAAGCGACTGTTTACCACCTTCTCATTCCTCTCCTCAGTTCATGGCTATGCAAATTCTAGAACTATGGAGGGACACTGAGGTGTGTGAAGCCAAGGTCAAAGTAAAGTCACTGAACTATTTTGTAGCCACAAGTACCTACTGTAGGACTATAGATCAAACCTGATCACTGAAAAGAACTCATTTAGGAGTTATTGGGAACACATAATAAAATGGCACCCTATACAGTGTGGGCAAATTCTTGGTAGTTGGGCAGACCGCCAAATCAGAATACCAAGTATCCAAAATCAGTAGATCAAACTCAAGTATACCACATGGATGATATTCTGGTATCATGAGCTGGTTTCCCCGGTATGTCCTTTAATTCTTCCATAAAACAGTGTTTCTTTAAGCAATGCTTATAGAAGCGGTTTACTCCGTGCTATGAGACTGTCATGATGACTATAAACTTTCCCTATGACTGGTCCCTTCAGTGCTCCTCATAGAGCACACACTCTGACAGGTGTGACTCTATACAACTGTGCCTAAAGAGCCCTAACTCAAACCCAAAAGTGGTGATTATGCCAGTATAGTCAGTGAGAAGAAAACACAGGGTTTACTAAAGAAGTAAACAAGTAGTTACTGCATCCCAGGTAGCCAGATGGGAACAAGTATAGTCAAGGTCAAAGGAGAGTGTGTCTCTTCTTTCAAATGCATGTTTCTTCATTATTCACAAACTAATGACCCATATGTTTGTCCTCTCACCCAGCCAGCCAATACCCTGCTTTGCACTGAAGAGATGCAAAACCTCAAAACAGCTGTCTATGGATGGGTCTTTCCTCTTGTAGGAGATATTCTGGTTTAGCTTTATTTCCAGATTATGTCGCTATGTTTCACAAAAACCAGGCATTGATCTATAGGGAGTTACCTTTCAAGATGGTGCTAGAGTAAGTTTTCCTTTTCCATGCGTATTCCTTTGTTGCAAACTAATGGCCTTTTATCTGTGACAGAATTTTTTTTTAAAGGCCTTGCTTTAAAGTAATAACAGGCAGCATGGTTTTCTCTAACGTTCCCATCATATAGGTTATTTTATTATATAGGTTAAAAAAAAAAACTTTGTGAAAAGGTAACAAACTTCCTTATGACAGGGCCACATTAAAGGTTAGAGTTTTACTAAAACTAAATTTGTCTTTGGAGATTTTACGGCTGTTTGATATCCAGCACCTGTTGGTTGCTATTTAGAAGCCTGCCCAATAGATACTACTTTGATAGTTATGGGTAGACCTTGTATATTTATTAAAACACAAAATCTTTGAAAATGAAGTTTGATCCAATTGATTTTGGCTGTGTGTTTGGAGGGCGCCTACATCCGTTCTTGTGTATGAACCAGAGCACAGAAAATTGATTCGCCTTCAACGTTTCGGCTTTCTAAGCAACAATCTGAAATGCGAGGAAGGTTGGGTTTCCAGAGCACATTTCTTGGGAATGTTGGACAGTTCACTGTGAAATCTGAATTGTACTCACAGGTGCTTTATATTTTCATGTGGAACCTTTTCAGCTCCATGTGATGAGGCTTAAGTGTATGTATAGTACTTCATAAACCCTGCAGAATAAAAGTGACCACTCTGGAAACAGAAATTGGCTTCCTATAGAAATGAGCTTATTGCAGCTTCTGTTGGTACAGAGAATTCTCGGGGGGTGTGTGTGTGTTGTGTGTGTGGTAATGCTTACCCCATACAGTTGGCAGCACATCCCCTGTGTACATAGAGAGGTGTCTTCCCAAACATCAAGCTTTTATACACCCATATTAACTATGTGATCACCCAATAAACGAGAGTTTGTCAAGTGATCGGAGGCTTGTTTACTTGCGGCAGTGATCCTATGAACGTTCCTTTTCCTATTCCTCAGCCTGTGTGAAAGAACCTGAACTAAGCAGCAGTTTCAATAGGACAAAGGTTAAGTACAGTATTTAGGCTGAAATAAATGATTTACATTAAAAAATGAACAAACTGCAATGTATTAGATCAATTTGTCATTTGAATATGTATTTTCATTTTATTTTTTTCCCACATCAATTCTTTTCTTTTTCTTTTTTTTCCTCTTTTTAAGAAAAAAATGTATAATTTTCCCATCTGTGCATACTTTGCATTTCATGGGTGCCCTGGTGACAGTAAGTTAATGGAGTATTAAAATGTTATATGGGTCAAACTGCAAAATTTACAGGGAAAGGAATCTGAATGTTTCCTCTTGACCAACTGTATAATCTTAGACTTATTATAACAAAATATAGCATTAAGCATCTATAATATACAGTACAAGAATTCTGCTAATTCAATGGGAATTGACGACAGGTGCAGGAATATTAGACTGACATGTATGTTTGTCCGCATGTTGCTTTACTGATACGTGGTAGGAACATTGTAGCATTCTGTACAACTTGGATTCAAGTTCTTTGCTGTATTTACAGATCTGTGTGTTTAAATGCTTAGCATTCCTGAAAGTCCGCTTCGCTTCCACATCTTATTGTAAGATTTCAGGAAACTAGTGAACAAATTTCAATTTGGGGACTTAGTTTAGGCAGGTTAGGTCAATGGTACGAACAAGTAATTCCAATCTGAAATAAGCCTGGTGGTTTATACACAGATAGTTCTGTTTTCAGGAAAAAAAAAATGGTAAGTGGCCTTAGGTCAGCTGCATTGATTTAATGCATTACTTAGGCTGCCAGAACTGAGGTAGAATCTCCTTAGACTGCATCAGGAGTGCCTCAAGCCTCTGTGATTCCTTTTGATCAAATCTCTGTGAAAGATGAGTGTCATGCCCTCTTCGAGCCAGCTGTGAGGGGACTGCCCTGTGACTCTGAGAGCATGCTGGAACAGAGCACACCAGGGCACTGAGGTGAGAGCATGCTACAGAGGTGAGCGAGGCAGACACAAACTTGGAGGGCCCACAGATCACCAAGTGGGAGGATCTCATTCCACTCCCCTGTGCACAGTCTTAGTATTCATCAGACCTTGAGGTGCTCATATTCAGACAAGGCTAAGAGAGGCGTGTGATGTTCGGTTTTAGTACTTGTACAGACAGGAGTGCGCTTAAAGTACATAGCTGGAGTACTCATTGAGGGAATGAGGAACTGCCTGGGACATGATATCTCTCTAGCAATGAACAAAGTAAGAAAAACTTTTAATATATTCTTAAATAAGATTGTTACAATTTTTCAATAGAAAATAATTGTATTTTAATTTATAATACTAGGAGATGATGGTGTTTTGTTTTTTTTTTCTTATTGTAATTGTTTCAGAATTCTTTTCGCCCTGCATTGGCTAATGCTGATAAGTGACATTGTAACTTTAACTTTAAAGGAGTCCTGTATAAAGTGCTTTAAGCAAGTGCATTAATGTTGTTCTTATGATGCAGAAATGCTCTTCAGAGCAGGCAGTAAAAACAATTTTCCTATAGTCGTTCTTAGTGTTATTAGTGGCCGGTGATCAGTGTCTGTAAATTATGCATACAATCTTATCCTCTTATTCAAGAGTGCTATTGTCCTCCCTCAGAGCACACTTAGTCCTGTAGTCCCTTTGCATTGAAAGCACTGTGACGGTGATGATGAGGATGATACAAGTGGGGGCTCTCGATTCTATTCAGCCCTAATTCCGCAGAATATTCAGAATGCTCTCCATTGTCGCAACACTTAATAGTCTAAATATACGTTCCTCACAAGTGCACTTTATACATTTTTAAAAAGCAGCTATTTTATGGTAAAGCTTGCCGAGGAATTTTTTTTTTTCCCTCTTTTTTTTTCATGTTTGCTTTTCCTGTAGTTGTGGATAGGAAACCAATCTTTCCACTGAACTTGGTACAGAACAATCAATACACTGATAGATGGCTTTAACTATGCAGTATCCATTAAGATAGGTGTGCCCAGCCCATTTTCTTAGTTTGACGTAATGCTGGAGATGGAAAGTGCAATGTAGAGACAAACTGTCCTGTTTCGCCTGCACGGAGGTGTCTTTCTGCTCTTATGTTAATCTGTGATTATCTCCTTTTACAATGCTCTCCTGCGCAGCCTGGAATCATGTAGCTGCTTTGGCTTCTTGAACTGGAAAGCTTATTGTTGTTTTGTATCTTTTGGGTGAGCTAACATCTATGTTGCAAGGACCTCCAGGCATGTTGTGCTGCTTCGTGTTTCTGCAGTCTACAAGTGAAGTCAGCTTCATTAGTTTCATGATGGCACATCAGTACAGGGCTGGTGTTACCGCTTCCTTCTAGCAAGTCCTGGAGCATGATCTGGGCTGCCTAGGTTTGGATAAGCTTGTAAGGATTTGTCAGCCAGATGTGACACGATTGTCAAGAGGCAAGTAAAGGAGGAGATCTGATATTAATCAGTGCATAGCTGGAAGCCAAACTTTCTCAAAGGCAGTGTAGAAACATGTTCTTCTCTACTGCTCCTCTTTTCTTACCATTGAGCTGCCACTGTCTCAACTTCTAGGTTTATTACAGGGTAGAGTGGATAATGGTGTGTTTTTTTTTTTTTTTTTTTTCTTTCCTTTTTTTCATTGCATGTCTGTCGATAACCATTGTCTAAAAACGCCTGTTTTGTTTCCATAGAATACCATAATTTTCTCATAGTTCCTAAACATGCATAATTTATACCTGCTTTTAAGTCTCTTTCCTGATGTCAGAGTTAACCTGCATTTCACAGGAGGCCCTAGCATGTATGGAATCTCTGAGCAATGTCTATCTATATCTGATCTGTGACATAGTTGTGCCAGTCAGTTTATTCTAATTCGCACCCCTATTCATTGATCCTGAAAATGTGTGGTACCCGATCTTCATTTTTTATCATCATGGATTTAATAGTTCTGTAGTTGTCTGTATTTGGAAAATGAGATTTGATTCCTTACGGGAAACTTGACAGCTGAGTCTGTCTGAACAAGTGCTGTTATATAGAAGAGCTTCAACAGGTAATGTTTTATGGCTGCAATACAGACTAAAGCATACATTGCGTAACCAGTTACCAGCAGATTCCACTTTGTGCATTTATAATTTGCAGATTATCAAATTATCATGTACATAAAGTTTGACACCTCAGGTGTGACTCCTGGATCTTTACTCTACTTCTATGTGCCTAGTAAATCAGAGCATTAGATCTCTGTAGATATTGACCTCTTCTACAGGATTTAATGATGCATTGACCTAATTGTCTTGTGTACAGACACAAGGTAACAATGGCCAGCAAGCGGTAATTATGTGATGGATGAGCAGCTAACTGTACAGGCATCAGTAAGAGACTGTAGCATAGCTAATTGACAGATTCTGCCAATTGTTCTTTATGTGGCCTAAAGTCTGTGACTAAAGCATCTCTGTCATACCACAAGGGGACTGTTCAGATCTTTGGAACTTCTTACAGTCTGCCTTCATTTTCAGCCAATGGCCAGTTGGCAAACTCCAGACCACTGATGTAAAGGGTTAACATGTGAAGCTTTTTTTTTTTTTTCTATTTTATGTAATTTTTTTCAGGTGTTTTCTAAAATCTGTCTTCCTGTTTTACAGTGTTTTAGAGGTGTTAAATACTTTATTGGCTTTTATCATGTCTGATAGATTCAGAACTATGTTTATATTGCAAAAAGGTCTTTCCTTTTTGGCCATTTTTTCAGATCATAGTCAAGATGATACGTACAGATGCAACACAGTGGATTTTGTCATTGTGACACAATTTATGGTGACTTCTGAATGCAGTAACGAACTCCATAGCTACAATGGGTGGACTTCTGGTTTTTGAGTTTCCCACATGCAGAAACATGGGTTACCTATTAACCTGCCACTTTTGTCTGTAGTGTTTTTCTTCATTGTGGGACAGCGCCTGGATCATGACTGCTTCTTTTATGATTCTGTTTTAGTTGTGGCATTGCTGGGACAACCTATGAGTAGAACTATTAAAAGTTTGTTGAATGGAAATAGGTGTTCACTGTGCTATGGCACTGGTACATGACCCAAGACTCTTCACTACTACAAAAATGCTTCTCCATGTGACTGAACTATCTGTTACACATTACATTGTTCTCTTTCCTGTATTTAACTTCTGTCAAAGATAATAAAAACCACACTTGATTAAATGTGAACAAATATAGATTAAGATTAGTTTATTTCATATAAGCAATATTGTATTCTACAGAACGTTTATGTAAACTAGAACAAATCACTATGACTGAAGAGTTACATGCCCATTTCTGCCCTTGTAGTTCAGCTCCCAGTATCCTGCACATAGTATGTGATGAATGGAATTTTTTTTTGTTTGACAAAAAACAGGTGGAACCCGTATAAAACTTTTACAGTTAAGTAAGCCCACCCTTCCTAGAACTTAAGCATTTGGTGAGCTACTGGGAAGGTGTCCTGATCGTATACTGTGCAGCATCTCTAACTGAAGTTAAGCTTTAGAAATGACTGTCTTTTATATATATATTTGTACTGCAGAATGGCCAAGTTGGATGGATGTCCCCATATGTGAAGTATAGTCAAAGAAGGGTTATGCTTGGCTATCTTCATTAGTCGTGTAGAAATGAACAGAGTGGTGGCCAAGTGTGTGCACTTCATTCATCTCTACACTTACATGGGGAGCTCAGGGACTCCCATTCTTGTCAACCCCTGGTAACCCCAGCGATCAGATTAATCCGCCATTTTGTGGTCCAAGAATAAGTGTTGTTACTGAGAACTCCTTTTAAAGGCAAGTTTACATCTGTCAGACTTCTTACAGAAATGTCAGTAACTTTACTATACATCTGAAAGGGGTCTGTAAAAATTCCATACACATGCTGTAGAAAGAATCCCATTCACCTCTGTGAGATATTCAGTCACAGAGGTTTCTGCCCCAAACCTACCATGAGTGAACATACCTTTATAGTATACTGACAAGTGAGCACACTGGTGGCATCTTCTTTTTACTGGTTAGGTTTCTCACATTGATTACATGTAGTGTGCTATGAAATATAGCACATGTATGTACTAACCACATGAATATACAATTTAATTTATTGTACTTATGTTGTATATTAAGGTAAATGACAATTTACTATGGGGTATATTGAGGCAAATGGCTTCATCTTCACCCACATGTTATATAGAAGAAAGTGAATTGTGCACGGAGGTGTGTGGTATGACAGTCTGCGTGCTTAAGATTGCTACATGACCCTGCAAGAGTTGTAGTGGAAATGATTCAGGCCCTAATGATGAGCTCATCCTTTCCTGTATGAGTTGTCTTCTAGTCGGCCATATAACGTCTATTGTGTCATTATTGTGTCTGCACCAGTGTTTTTTGTTACCTGACTACAGCCAAATGTTGTTACTTGAGATTTGTAAGCAGGACATGTTTTCTGTGTTCTCAGATCAGCTTAATTGTCTGCTTATTAGTCATTGATGACAGCAAATCCTTTTTGTATGCAGTTAGTGTACATTGCTATGTATCTGAACACAGACCACTGTACTATAATGATACTTGAGATATTTATGATTAGAGGATTTTTACTTCTGTATATTTATGAACTTCAGCTTTTAAAACTGCATAAAAGTTTAGAAGATGTTCACACATAGCAGTAGTGTGCACTATACAGTACATGTTGACAGTGTAATGCTGTGGTCAAAAAAAGACAGTAACATTGTAGTAAGTTACCACAGCAGTCTGAACACTGACAAAAATGAGTGTGCCATTTTTCCATCCATATTTGTCTTGATATATGATTTGAGTCAAATAAATTCATTCTAAAAGAGTTCATAACGTGTCTGTGTGCAGCCCCGACTCTTCATTTATAATTTAGATATATATCAAGTCAGTTGTGCCCAAAGCTGTTGAACTATAGAAGTCTATGTATAGACTACAGCTGGTCAGACATGGATAAATGACAGATTCTAAACTGATTTTGTCAAATTCAATGTTTATGAATGCTCTCAATGTATATAACGAATATGTCCGTAGACCATAATGGGCCTGAAGTATGCAAAAGAATGTCCTTTTGGCATAAGTTCATTATATACAGTTGTATTGTCAGTGATACGTATACTTTCCACGTGTGGGTCAGTAGATTTTGCTGTATAAAAGGGGGAGCCCTGCTCTACTGCGATGTCTACTATGAAAGTCAAGAAAGATAGAGCATGATGGATTAAGATGTGTCTGATCCTTTGTACCCCTGGCAATATGTCTGAGGTGTCTAGCAGTGGCATTTACCCTTCTCCTTATCAAAATAAATATGCGGACTTGGCTGATGCAGCATGGATGTTTATGGGGGAGTCAGAGGAGAAAGCTGTTGGCTGTGTGTGGCCACCTTCTTAAGGTGGAGACAAGTAAGAACCTATTACACTATGCTAGATGGAAATACCTTGCTCTTTCATTGGCTATAAAAATAAGAAGGCTTCATAAGTATGTCACTATTCACCATATATAAGTTCTGTACTGTGTGAATGGGTTAAGGCTTATTGATACTGAACAGAAGTCATTAATTGTAGCCGTGGATATCTGTAATGAGGGTGGTAGCTGGTTTGGGAACCATTGCCAAGAAGTGTTTTCAGAAAGTAACTTGACCTTCTGTTTTGTGTGTTAGTGAGTGCATTCCAGGGAATGAGATTCAGCTGTTTGTGGGGACTGAACCAAAGAGCAAAATGAATGAGGTAAGATATATTTTATTTTTTATTTTTAACACTTTACCTTCAATAGCTCCATACTGATGATTTCAAATATTTCTTCCGCACATTTGTCTTTGTGCTTTTCAGAAATGATTTGACAATATCAAAGCTCCATTTATATTAATAACCTGTGTGTTGTATCCTCTAGTAGTTTTATAATATTACTACTTTTTTAATGGCAAATGATCTGTTACAGGAAAGTCCACACGAGATAACAAACTTGTCTGCAACCTGTACAATGCCAATAACTGCCAATCTGTTGTATCTTGTCTGCTTCCAAACTTTATATTGAATTGGTCTCTGTTAATAGATTTGGGTGAAGCCAACTTCATTAGCTGTACCTAGCTGGAATAAGTAAAAATGCCTGCCAGATGAAAGTGATCCAGGTGAAGTCTGTGGAAATTCTGACGTTTCAAGTATCCCTTTAGGCTAGGGCTAGATTGTGACTTGTATGGACTGAGCAGTGATGAGCCGATCTCGCTGCTACGACCACCAGTGAACCTTCAGCAAGTATTTAATTCCCCTGCAGTGCTACCATGTGGGAAATAAAGAATTGGGCAGTGGTAGTCCATATAATGCATTGGGTAGGTTGGGTTTTCCAAAACGAAGAGAAGTTCTATGTAGCCATTCTCTCCTATGCCTTAATAGATAGGGTTCAAACTATCGTCTAGCTCTGAAATGCCTTTAAAATTGTATGCCATTTGCAAGAAAATCTTTAGCCTTAAGTTTTCATTCTATTGGAATTAATAGAAATCTACTGAGCCTGGTCATGCAAATCACGTGAGATTTTATGTTTAATCAGTTTTTACTGAAAATTTTTCAAGTAAGAACAGTAAACAACAAGAGCAAAAGTACAAATGACAGTTAGATGCACGCAAGCCACACAGGCAGGTAAAAGTTACAAAGAAATGGCTAGGGTAGAGGGCTGTTATCGCCCAACGCAGTGAAAACAGAAACTAGCAATGCAGCACTAACACAGAGGTAGACCTAATCGTGAAGTGATGGCGGAAGGAACTGTAGAACGTGAGGAGAAATCCATCTGCAAAAAGCCATCACATAGCCATCCACTTACAAAAAGGATAATACAAATTCAAATGGGAAAAAGAACATGGGGAGACAACGGGACACAGGGAAAAAGACAAGAGAACATGTAGAACAAGGACGGGGGAGATCATGTGAGATTTTAAATTGAACTTTTTACGTTGAACATACTATCTGAATTGCCAGTGGCAAGTTATAGATGAGGATTTTCACAGAACTTTATTGAAATTCCTGCTCACTCTGCACTTAGGAGTCCAATGGGCGGTCCTACAGAATAATTGATGTCCATCTCAATGATTAAAAGCATTTCCCATATGTCTACATACTGAGTAGGACCACCCACTGAACTCCAAAGTCCACAATGAGCAAGAATTTTAACAAATACATGACTAGTTATACTGCATCTTTTCCCACAAAATGATACATCAATCTGCTCAGCTTCTCCAGCATGTTATAGATCAGACACTATGTTCAACATATCAGATTCCCTTAAAGCTGTTGAGTTAAATTCTTGTTGCGGCCATAGCCTTCTTTATAGCATTTCATTTATTGATCATGTAAATCTATAAATCCTTTACATTCACATACACAAACTTTCGGCAGATGTCCTAAACCCCTGTAGGAAGTGCTGCTGATGAAATGCTAATAGGGGTAACCTGAGACTGGTTTTCTTAGACTGCCATAATCTGTTTTCCACTCTGTACAGGAATGGTTTCCCCAGAGGATTAATATACATCCCCAGCCTTGACTCATTGTTACCATACAGCTGGGTGTAGTGCCCTCTAATACAGGACATGTAGGAATGCTGCGTTTCTAGACACAGCCATTGATGAAACCAGTGAGAAAGTCAATCTGTCACCGCTTTTTAGATACGTGTATTCCAAATTCATTCATCCAACTTTAAACAAAGTTGTGTGACTGCAGCTGCCCTCGCCGGGCCTGCATGGGCCATAAATCTAGCTATCTAGGAATGGTTATGAAGAATTTCTTGTTTAGGAAATAAGTCAATCACCTTTTTCATCTTTTATTGTAAAGATACATCCCTGAGCACACATGTTCTTTGCCCCCTAAAACTTATAGAAGACTTAAATTATGTCTTATGTAAGTTTGTGTGTCTGACTTTGAAACCCACTATACTGGAGATAATATATGACCTGCATAAGGTATCCAGATGGATGAGTTATACTGCGACAATGAAAAGCGATCATTACATTGTACTTGGAAGCTATAAAAGTATGAATATGTACTATAATCTGTCACTGATATCCATTACATCTGATCTCTTCAGTACAGTGTGTATCTGCTTGTGTACCTTTTGTATTTGATAGTGATACCAATAGCTTATCACCATTACATATGTACAGGAAACAAGGAGGCGACTGTAGCAGCTCCATGATGAATAAAAAAATGAATTGTGATTTGCATCATCAGCATTCAATTCTCCAAGCCATTGTTCTGTTATCAATTGCTAATATACAGTGTCTTTATTTTGTAGGCAATAAGATGTACGTTGGTAAACTGCATCTGTATGGGATTCAAACCTGGCAAAATAAATCCCCGTCACTGTGATCAGTGCAGACATGGATGGGTGGCACATGGTAAATGTTATGGCTGCGCTCTGATCATTATCCCAATTTTATACAGGTGTATCGAATTACTGTTCCAATACATTTTTTTTTTTTCTTCATATAGCACTGAGCAAGCTAAGGATCCCACACTTTTACCCCACCAGTCAAGTTGAAATTGTTCAGTCCAGCGTAGTCTTTGATATTAGCAGCCTTATGCTTTATGGAACTCAAGCCATTCCTATTCGACTGAAAATTCTGCTTGATCGACTTTTCAGTGTCTTAAAGCAAGAAGAGGTCATTCAGATCCTTCATTCACTTGACTGGACTCTCCAGGACTATATCCGGGGCTATGTGCTTCAGGTACTTGTGCAGTAGTTATGAACAAAGTTTTATTCTTAGTATTTAATCTGTATAATTTTTGTAATTTTTTTTTTATCTCTCTAAGGTTGGCCATACACTGTAGGTTACTTTAATACCAAACTTTTGTTTGACTTAATGCTATTCCTCCTAATGCCCCAATACATGTGTATGCTCAACTGAATGTACTTGTGCTCTTGTTCAGGAGAGGGCAGTAAACCATTACAATGTTGGGTCATTCACATTAGGCGAGTGGCTGGTCCTGACAAAATCTGCAGTTTCACCTGTCATTTTAAGGGGTTGTCCAGGACTGTGATACAGAGTTCCACCTCCTCAGACTAGTGACATCACATCCATTGGTCACATGACCATGCTGCAGCTCATTCCCATCCAAATGAATAGGGCTGCACTGCAGTACCAAATATAACCACTATGCAGTGTACATTGCTGTAACCTTCTCAGTACTTGCCAAGCACAGTGCTGAAGATCATAGTCCCAGACAATCCCTTTAAACCATAAGAAGGAAACCTTCTCCTCATCTTCAGTACAACGCACCTTGTAAAGTCCTGGGAGTGCTGGTGATCTAAGAATTAGTTATATATCAGTTGTGGTGTTTCTAGTATGTTGGTGCTTTAGAAATTCAATATGTTGTGTGGACTTTACAATAGCTGGGAATGTCCCCTTTTAATACCCTGCTGCTTGTAGCTTACTTCCTGCAGTAATGACGTCACTTGTATCATTTATGTGACTACTAGTAGTGAGGCTGCTTTGGCCAGTGATTGGCTGCCAAGGTCTCGTGTATATACAGCATGTCATGTCATACAGCATATTTCTTTCCTTGCTCTTTGATTAATTTTTTTAGTAAATCCCTGACAACCCTTCAATATCATAAGGAAATCCCTAATACATAACCTCTTGATGACATTTAAAGTGGTTGTCCAGGCTCTGTGATGTTTATGATACTGATAGTACAGTAGAGCTGCAGTCCTCTGGTGCTGCTGCTATAGAATGAACGGTGTTTTCTGCTTCTAGCTCTGTTGGCTGTAGATCATGTGGTGCCGGAAGCTGGTTGGTACAGGTGATAGGTGCAGAATCTGTGGGTCAGAGGCATCACACTGCTTGGACACTTTCAGGGTATATTTACATGCCAGAAATGACTTCCGTCTCAAATTCCTCTTTCATTTCTGCCCCCGAAAGCAGAGCTTTTACCTTCTGACTAGGCTCAAATAAATGGGCCTGATCAGTGCAGTGCCTCACACAGCAGGTTTTTCATCCGAATCTGAAGAGGAATCTGCGGCAAGATCAAGCAGGACACTTATTTCTTCAGCGTCCTGCTTCTATCTTTGCCACCCATTGAATACAATCGAAGGAAGAATCAGGGAGGAACTTGGTGTTGATTTTAAGGCGGAATCTGCCTCAAAATTGGTGGCAAATTCCGCTGTGTGAATGGGCCCTTAGAGTGTGTGATTTAGAGGCGCTAGACTAGATAATCTCTGTAAAATACTTCAGACTGCAGTACTTTTCACAGCCAGCATTGTGGTAGCAATGTTTTGTGGCCAGCAGACAAAGAACTACATGCATGACATACACTCTAAAATGTTTTTTTGTTTTAGTTGCTATGTGCTTGTCTTTACAACCTGGAGTAATAACTGTAGATCAGTTGATGTGTTTTAGTCTTCAGTCCATTCTGATCCTTTTTTAACTCCTCATTGTACCTGCTAAGATCACAATGGACCTCCTTTAAGTTCTGCTAATTAAACAGCTTGCCAGATCCCGGCTCTTCTGGCTACTTGCTACAATTCAGTTTTTTATGCAAGGCTCCATTATGGTCTTATATCATGACACATATCAATATTTAATGATCTGGATAATCTTGCGTTTTAATGTTGGGATTAAAAATATGGAATCAATTATCTCAAAGCCTCTACAGCATGAAAAAAATATGATGATACATTCTTCATCAACCTGGAAAGTCTTTCATGGACTGTGAAAAATCTCAGTAGGCTATCAAATACATGTCCTGTGATAAAATATTTATTGTAGTTATTGGGAAAAGTTAGACAAGGCCAGAGTTTGATATAACTCCAACACTCAAGTGTAATTACAGCTGTGCTTTGTGGACGCTGGCTATAGATCAATACGCCTTCATTTATTCCACGATTCTTAGTTGCCTGGAAGATTATTAAACTTACAGTGGGGGGAAAATGAGACTTGACTAAAATGAGCTGCTAATCTGAAACTTAAATTGCATGGCCTTTTATCCTTGTATTAATTGATCCATTTAAATTTAGATGAGAAATCCTCCTTATGTGTTATTTACTCTCCAGGTCTAAAAAGCAGTCTGTACAGTTTGCATTCTAAATAAGTGTAAGATGCTTGTATGTGTTTCTTCTGATATCCAAGAGCCCAGCCCATTTCAAGGATTAATAGACTTTCCATAGGAGCACACTTGTGAACTGACTTATTTGGTTAAAGTAAAAGCAAAACTTTACATCTCATTCACACCTATATTTAGGGTGTGTATTGTATGCTTAGTAGAGAGTCATTATTGTTAAGTATTGTGTAACAGGGTTGCCAACCTTCCATGGTGCACTAATGGAGGGGTGCACAACACAGTGTAAAGTAACAGAACTTTACTTCAGCTGTGGACTCAGATCAAATTGGTTACAATCTTAGGGTAGGGTACAGAGCATGGTGGTTGCTAAGTATGGCCTGCAATTTGGCAATTGCAGTCTGTACTGAGCACACCACATGGCAATTCCGGGTCTTTGGATCGTGCACAGCTTAGAGTTTACAAGTCTCTCTGATGGACACACAGCTTAGCAGTTACAACAATGGCTCAATAGCCTGTCAGTTAGTCTCTGAACATATTATAGAGCAATTCACAGTAAATGGTGCACACAAGGCCATTGTAACTTGGCACTTGTCTTAGACTAGTCACACTGGTAACGACCTCCAGTCAGGATTATTATTATTGTTTATTTATATAGCACCATTAATTCCATGGTGCTTTACATTTGCGGATTTACATACGGTACACCAGATATACAAAACAGATAATGCTGACAGAGACTAACTGGTACAGTGGGATAGAGGGCCCTGCCCGCAAGGGCTTACAATCTATGAGGGAAGAGGGATAGAGACAGAAGGTGGGGGTAGAGGCTGTTCAGGTGGTGGTGTGGTGACAGTAGCGTTATTGGAGGTTGTAGGCCTTCCTGAATAGGTGAGTCTTCAGGGCCTTCTTGAAGCTTGTGACTGTGGGGGACAGTCTTATGTGTCTTGGTAATTCATTCCAGAGTATGGGGGATGCACGGGAGAAGTCTTGGAGACGTTTGTGTGAAGAGCGGATAAGAGCAGAGCGGAGTAGGAGGTCTTTGGAGGATCGGAGGTTACGTGTGGGCAGGTAGCGGGAGATTAGGTCGGAGATATATGGAGGGGACAGGTTGTGGATGGCTTTGTATGTCAGCGTTAGTAATTTGAACTCTGTTCGCTGGGCAATGGGGAGCCAGTGAAGGGATTGGCAGAGGGGAGCGGCTGATGAAGAACGGGGAGAGGTGTATTAGGCGAGCAGCACAGTTTTAAGTGGACTGGAGGGGGGCGAGGGTGTTAGCTGGGAGGCCATAGAGAAGGGTGTTACAATAGTCTAGGCGGGAGATTGAGGGTGTGGACTAGCATCTTTGTAGATTCAGGGGTGAGGAAAAAGCGGATTCGGTGGATGTTCTTGAGTTGGAGGCGGCAGGTGGTGTTGAGGGTTTGAATATACGACTTGAAGGATAGGTCAGAGTCTAGGCTTATCCCAAGGCAGCGGGCCTGTGGGACTGGGGTGAGAGTGGTTCCATTAATTTTGATAGATGGGTCAGGTAGGGGGGCCGTGCGAGGAGGGGTGAAGATTATGAATTCTGTTTTCTCCATGTTGAGTTTGAGGAAGCGGGAGGAGAGAAAGGAGGCTACGGCTGCTAGACATTCTGGGACTCTGGACAACAGGGAGGTAATGTCTGGACCAGAGATATATATTTGGGTGTCGTCAGCATAGCAGTGGTAATGGAAGCCATAGGATTCTATGAGTTGGCCAAGGCCTAGGATGTAGATTGAGAACAGGAGGGGTTCTAGGACGGAGCCTTGGGGGACACCTACAGAAAGAGGGCGTGGCTGGGAGGTGCTGTGCGAGTGGGAGACGCTGAATGTGCGGTTGGTGAGATATGAGGAGATCCAGGAAAGGGCCAGGTCTGAGATGCCAAGGGATATGAGAGTTTCTAGCAGGAGGGAATGGTCGACTGTATCAAAGGCAGAGGAGAGGTCAAGGAGAAGGAGGACAGAATAATGACGTTTGGCTTTGGCGGTTAGAAGGTAGTTAGTGACCTTGGTTAGGGCAGTTTCTGTGGAGTGATGGGGTCTGAAGCCTGACTGTAGTCTGTCAAGAAGCATATTGGACGAGAGGTAGGAGGATAGTTCGAAAAGGACGTGTTGCTCTAGTAGTTTTGAGGCATACGGGAGCAGTGAGATGGGGCGATAGTTGGCTGGAGAGGACGGGTCCAGGGAGGGTTTCTTAAGTATAGGTATGACGGTAGCATGTTTGAAGGCGGAAGGGAAGGATCCATTGGTTAGGGATAGGTTGAAGAGATGGGTTAAGGCAGGAGTAATGTCTTCTGAGAGTTTTGGGATGAGATGTGACTGGATTGGGTCGAGTGAACAGGAGGTGAGGTGTGATTTAGAGATTAGGGTAGAGAGCTTTTCATCAGTGACGGTGGAGAAACAGGTTAAAGATGATGAGCACCGAGCAGTTGGATAGAGTGGTTGTTGGGGGTGTAGGGAGAGACTGTCTCTGGTGTCGATTTTGCTTTTGAAATAAGAGGCAAAGTCATCAGCTGTGATAAGTGATGTCGGAGAGGACGGAGGAGGGAATTGAAGGTCGTAAATAGCTGTTTGGGGTTGCGGGATAGGGCAGATATTAGGGTGGTGAAGTAGACCTGCTTTGCGGAGGTGAGTGCGTTCTTGAATGTGAGAACTGCTTCTTTATACCTAAGGAAGTCCTCCTGGGAGTGGCTTTTCTTCCAAAGGCGTTCTGCAACTCGTCAGGCACGTCTCAGTTTTTTAGTCAGATCAGTGTGCCAGGGCTGCCTATTGATCGGTCGGGCTCTGGTGTTAGTGAGAGGGACCACAGAGTCAAGGGCTGAAGTAATGGTGGTGTTGTAGAAGTCAGCAGCGGTATCTGCGTCCTGGAGTGAGGATCACACTGGAAGTGGGCTGAAACCACTTGCAGGATAATCAGGGCCTTGTCTGGTCATGGGGAATTGTCTTCCTGGCAGACCTAAGCTAGGTAGCAGTCGGCTTCATGGTTATGGTACTGAAAGTCATAGATTGTAAGCCCTTCATAGATTGTAAGCCCTTGCGGGCAGGGCCCTCTATCCCACTGTGCCAGCTGGTCACTGTTCGTATTATCTGTTTTGTACATCTTGTGTACTGTATGTAAATCCTTAAATGTAAAGCACCATGAAATAAATGGTGCTATACAAATAAACAATAATAATAAAAAAAAGCTATCCACCACCATTCGGCAGGATTCTACAGTAGAAGTCTCTGCCTTTATAAAGATGAATACTGGCTGAGCCCAACTTCTCTCCAAGCCTCATCAAGTTCTCCACTGCAGCAGTCTATTTCATGTACTGTCTGTTGCTTATGACAGGTTCACTCTTCCGTTGCTCACTATGCCCCCTTATATATGACTCCTTTATGGAATGTATGGTGCCACTCCATGCCTTCTACAACAGGCTAGAGACCTGTCCAGCCATGTGCCTGCCTGTAAGCCACACAACTGTTTAAGGCATATTTCCTGCAATAAAAGTACTGTAAACTAACATTAGCATATTAGAGGCAGTCATTTCAACAACCGTATGCTACATGACAAATGTTATAATACCGTAAACAAATAGTAACATGGATTCCCAGTTAGGGTCACTGTGGTATGAACAGTGGTTCAGGCAATGGCATTATGGTTTTCCAAGGTGTCTCCAGGGAATGCCATATGACAACTGTATTCTCATAGATGTTAATAAATATGTGGTGTTGGTGTACAAACCCCTCCAATAAAACCAAAATTAATAATATTAGAAATCTGGATAATCCAATCTAAATTTAAAAATTCAGAAAAGAAGATATTAACACGATAAATTAAAGAGCACTACACCTTGACGGATTCCACTGTATAATTTTTCTTGACAAAAACAATATTTAGTCATTATTGCTTCCAAATTGCATGCATTGAAAGTATCCTATTTGGGTGCCCTTTTTTGATCCAAATTCAGAAGTGGACCCAGAAGGAAGGAGTAATCTTTCTTTTTTGCTGAATCCTTTCCTGACTCAAAAACTGCAGTGACCTTTTTTAAAAAA
Source organism: Leptodactylus fallax (assembly GCA_947044405.1). Classification (NCBI taxonomy): domain Eukaryota; kingdom Metazoa; phylum Chordata; class Amphibia; order Anura; family Leptodactylidae; genus Leptodactylus; species Leptodactylus fallax. The sequence goes on along the minus strand of CAMRHE010000164.1, from coordinate 4,464,106 downwards.
AAAAAAAAAAAAAAAAATGTGTGAATTCACCCTTGGTTGTCTATACCAGCGTTCCCTGTCGGGCCGTGGCAGGGGGCGGGATGGGCAGTTTAGGGGTGGGGCTATTGTAATATGGGGGCGGGGTTATGTGCTAAAGAGCTCTGTAGACCGGGGTCGTGCTGGCGGGACCTTGGTGTACAGCACTGTAGACCAGGTCCCAGTCATTAGCTATGCTAGGAGCCGCGGCTCCCGGCATAATGTGCTGGGAGCCACGTTTACCCAGGCCAGCCCCGTGGACCGGTAACAGACCCCCAACGTCCTGGTCTGTGGACCGGTGGTTGGGGACCCCTTGTCTATACTGTATACAGTCTTATTTTGGATTTTATAATTAAATAGACTCAGTCTGTTAAATATTGTATTTATGATGTTGTCAAGCAGTATTCATGTGTGTGTTAACAAAGTTGTTTTTCTTTTTTTTTCCCCCAAACAATACTGACTTCAGGATGCATCTGGAAAAGTCTTGGATCACTGGTCGATAATGACTGTTGAAGAAGAATTAGCTACATTGCAGCAGTTTCTGCGATTTGGGGAAACAAAATCTATTGTAGAACTTATGGCAATCCATGAGAAAGAGGGGTACTCTGTACTTGTTCCAAGCACTCGAGCAAATTCTGACATCAGAACATTTATTGAGAGCAGCAACCCCAAGAGCAGTCCTATTATTGTACCTAACCCACTAGAGAAATTGTCTCCATCTTCCATACATCCCTTTGAAAACATGATCAATAATATGGCCTTCACATTACCATTTCAATTTTTCAGCCCTGTGCCTCCCCCTCTCATAGGCTCACCATCTGAAAGGCCACTTACTGAAAGAAGCCAGGATAGGGGAAATGAAAGCAAACAAGATGCCCATATATCATTCTCTGAAAGCAGCTTCTTGACTTCTAGTTCTGCATCATTTAATTTAGAAAATGAGTCCAGCATAAGTGCTCAGGATGTCGTCGCCAAAACAGAAGATGATAGCCCATTAAGCGATTCCAGTTCACACAACACCTTGACAAACTATGATATGACTTCAGTCTCTCCTGAAGATAAACTCAAGTCTGCTGAACGGAATGGCACTGGACCCAGAAAGGGTCGCGTCTTCTGCACTGCTTGTGAAAAAACCTTTTATGACAAAGGGACATTGAAGATACATTACAATGCAGTACACCTGAAGATAAAGCACAGATGTACCATAGAGGGCTGCAATATGGTATTCAGTTCACTACGTAGCCGAAATCGGCATAGTTCTAATCCCAATCCACGACTTCATATGCCAATGAACAGGAATAATCGAGATAAAGATCTTAGGAACGGACTCATTATCTCTGTATCTGAGGATCACAAAAGGCTTGGACTCAAGAGCCCATGCTTAGATAACAGGTCACCAAATAACTATGGAACTCACAGCACTGACTCAAAGATGCCACCTGGCCTGCCTAATGTTGGACAGTCTTGTGTTCTCATTCCTAACTTGAAAACTGTTCAGCCAGTTTTACCTTTCTACCGAAGTCCTGTTACTCCAGCTGAAATTGCCAATACTCCTGGCATACTTCCTTCTCTACCAGCCATTTCTTCATCTATCAGTGATAAGATGACTTCTGCAGATCTCCTTTTGGATACCATGCCAAAAAAGAAATCTCGAAAATCTAGCATGCCCATCAAAATCCAGAAAGAATCTGTGGATACCCCAACAGAAAGCACAGAAAACATGAGTTCTGAAGAGGACCTCTCGCCAAGTAAAGATGATTCCTCTGTATTTGATAACACTGATAGAAATATAGAAACCTCTGTTGAAAGTCCAGGTGGACTTGAGAGTGATAATGTGCGCTCTACAGTCTCTTTCCAGTCCCAAAATGGAGAAGAACTAAATTCTCACTCTGCTATGGATAGAAGTTATGACAATTCATCTTCTGACTCTGAGACTGAATTTCATCCCTTCACTCAAGAGTCGGCATTGAAAGTGGATTCCAGTGAAAATAAATATGAATGCTTAAACCACTTTAATGTTGTGAGGCAGCTGGCTGACCCCTCCATGTATAATAAAGAGCAGCCAAAACACGCAGATTCAGAGGACAGTATTGAATTTCGACATTACCCTTTTAATGGAGGCATTTTTGGTGCAGTATCTAATAAGGGTTCTGCCTTGATTAACTCTGCAGACATAGAACATGGAGATCAGCACTTGGATGTACATAAAGATGAAAATCGTTTCCACTGTGAGATTTGTAAGAAGGTGTTTAAAAACCCATACAGTGTTAAAATGCACTATAAAAATGTGCACCCAAAAGAAATGCATTTATGTACAATTGAAGGCTGCAATGCTGCATTCCCTTCTCGGAGGAGCAGAGACAGGTAAAGTCCTAGACATTAAGTATCATCACTTTATTTCTGATGTGTTTTACCATATTTGGTGTCCATAGCATTTTATTTACAGTGAGTATACAGTTCTGTTGCTTTGTCAGGGCCAAATGGCTATATTCATTTTACATCCTTTCTGGCAGTGTTCATGGTGATGGATGGTACTTTAACATTTAGACTATTGCTTTCCTACAGTAGATATATAGAAGGGAAACAGAAGTCTAAGACTTATCGGAGGTTTGTAATAGATGTCAGCACATTGTAAGTGAATGGAGTAGGGGGGCACAGCTGATTCACAGAATCTACCTGCCCACCTACTTCTGTAGCAGTGGGCATTGAACATATGCTATGAGATCTGTGCGACTAGTTAGGCGACTGGACAGTAACCTTTTAGAGTATATTCAACAGGGTTTCTATTGCCATACAGTAATAGCACAATATTTTAATGTCATAAAAAGCAACTTTGTGTCCATATAATTTTGTAAGTCTACACTGAATTTTAAAGTACAAGTGACAAAATTTTCTGGCTATACATGGAACCTCTTCATCGGGTGATAAATGAAAATGTTCCCTTCCAGTAGTGCTGTTAAAAAGGAATAGCTGTACAATGGCTGATTTGTTAGTGCACTACACCGATAGCAGGTAAGGGTGGCCAGGCTTCTTAGATAGATAGTATGTGGTGGGAAGAAACATGAATTAGTCAGATTGGATAGTACATGTCTGATTCTATAGTTTCTTAAGCAGCAACATGGGTGTCTGGTAGCCACTTGCCTCTCCTTGCATCTTGTAAGTATGTGGTCATGCAGAAGTCCTGATGTAGCTGTACACATTCAATAGCTGATGGCAACACAGTTGTTTGGCCAACAGCTATTCCTCATGACCTTTCCATATACATGTACATTTTGTTGGGCCTAGTGTGCATGTTTTCTGAATAGGGGGAAGACAAGTCATATACTGCCAGTCACCTCTGGTGGTGGCTCTTTTCCTGGAGAAAAAATACAGGCATGTTGAAATTCAATATGCCCAATCCTCTATTTTTTTTTTTCCTGACATAGGGTGAGTGAACGTTGGCTGAACAATAAATGTACATTAGATGGTTGACCAGTTTCTGCCAGTGTATTCAGCCGACGTTAGTTTAATGTGTATAGCTGCCATTAGGATAAAATAAATGCCATACATGAGGTACTTTCCTTGCTGTTTGTCACTAGAGAGTTCTTGGTGCTGCAGCCGTACCTCATATATATGTTTCTCAACGTCTCGGTAAATAAAGTACAAGCACAGGCATAAAGCTGATGAATTTCCTGGAAAACAAGTATGCTTTATAGTTAGAGGCATACAGTACTTGCATAATGACTGAGACCAAGAAAAAAAATCTAAAATATTCCACCTGTTCTACATTGTAAATTATGTGTGTTCACACAATAGATGGCAAAATCTTCCCCTCTAATCTGACCTAAGTGGTGAAGAAGAAAGCATTCCATACTCCAGATCTATTTCCAAGCAAAATCACTCACATTTCTTCTATTAGTCAGGGACTGCACCATACTCCTTGCGAAAAGTTGTGACCATATCTAAACTCCTTCAATTTGATGCAAAATGTCCAACAAGACACCCTCCTCCACCATTATCACATGCTGTAAGCAGACGCATAGCTTCAGAGCTCCAGAGCAAAATCTGAAATTGGGCCCCTACCTGCCTTGTGGTATTTCGAATAGTAGCATATTTTATATGGGGGCCCCCTCAGGGTCCAGGGCCCAGTAATGACTGCTACCTCTGTACCCCCTATAGCTGCACACCTGGCTGTAAGTAGTACTGGAATCTTTCTATGTATGCAAGGACCCCCTCCGATTCCAAGGTCCGACTGCATTTTATTACCAAACTGCGTATGCTGACATCATATAATTTTCTTTTTTTAGCCAGGAATGGAAGACTAATGTATGTAACTTGCTTTATCAGGTAGCATCCCATTAAACACAGAAGCAGGTAGTTGCTTCTAGTCTGTGCATTCCCCTCACTTCTCCTTCTGTTTTTCAGGCACAGTTCTAATCTGAACCTGCATCATAAGCTTCTAACCAGAGATGCTTTGGAGCTACAAAACAACCCTTACAATATCCCTTATCTTTTGAAAGACATGGCCAAGGATCACTACCAGGAATCCCCACTTAAAAACCCAGGACAGACATCTGTGATCTTCAAAGGAATGAACCGGACAGGGAGTCTGGTTTATCCCATGAGTAAGATCAGAGAGCCTTGTTTGGACAGCTTTGGTACAGATCCTGTGAATGACAGTGTTGTGCTGGATTTAAGCACAACCTCAAGCGTCAAGTCAGCAAGCAGTTCACATTCCTCCTGGGACTCGGATGGCGGTAGTGAAGAAGGTAACCTACCAGTGGAAGATAGTGATGAAAACTTTGAAGGCTTGAGCTTCATGCCACAGGAAGAACTTTACCACAATTTGAATTTGGTCAGTAGAGTTGACCAAAGTTTCTCACATATACCATCTGGTATTCCTATAACCTGCCAAATCTGCCAAAAAACATACAGTAACAAGGGGACATTCAGGGCCCATTACAAAACTGTACATCTGCGACAACTTCATAAATGTAAGGTGACTGGTTGCAACATAATGTTCTCTTCTGTGCGTAGTCGAAATAGGCATAGCCAAAATCCTAACTTGCACAGAAGCTTATCTGAGTCACCAAGTACTGTTTAGTATGAATGATGCACAGCGTTTTAATAAAAGAAAAAAAAAAAAGAAAAATTCTGCTGTACTATAATAGTCACATTTTATGTTCATGAATGTGGGTCCATTAATTTGGAAAGACTTTTGAAAGCACTTGACATTTTCATACAGTAGATCTTAACGGGGTTTTCCAAGCCTATTAATTGGTAACCTAAGAGAGGTCATCAATTGAAGATTGGCAGTGGTCCGACACCCAAGCCCATCGCTGGTCAGCTGTTGGACGAGACTGTAGCATTTGGAAGAACACTGCATCCTCTTCAAACAACAACAAAGCACAGCACCATACATTTTATACTGCCTGCATGTGGTATTGCAGATCAGGCCCATTCACCTAAATGAGACTGAGTTGTGAGCAGGTCATTTGACTGTTGAACGAGATGTCACATAGCCCGGGAAGCAACACTCAGGGAGCGCTCCTACCGCTTCAAACAACTGATCTTTGAGGACCAAGGTCTTGGATCTCTGCTGATCTTTAATTGATGATCTGTCCAATTGATAAAGCTTAGAAAACCCCTTTAGGCTAAGGCCCCACGTTGTGGAAACACAGCGTTTTTTTTGTTGCAGATTTTGGTGTGGTTTTTTTGAACCAAAGTCAAGAGGGGCTTGAAAAGGAATGGGAAATATAAAGGAAGCTTTTCCCTTCTGTTAAATACACTCCTGACTTGGCTGAAAGTGCAGCAAACTGCAACAAAAAAAGCTGCAGTTCTGCAACATGGTGCTTTAGCCTTTAAGTGATTTGTTCACCATTCAACATTACTTTTCATTTGTATATGTGTTAACAAAATTGGGTCACAATTTTGACCCAATTGATCTCTTAATAAAATCTTTAGCTCTTGTTTTTACTAAAAGATGCCTAGAAATCACATGCATAAACTTGGACTTAAAAAAATGCTTTCAACCGCCACTAGAGGGAGCTTTGGCACTTACTGCATACTGTTTAAGCAATGAACACCATAATAAGGTGATGTTCATGTAAATGTTGTATTTTCTGTTTTCTATTCCATCAGAGGAACAGAAAAATGGGGGGGGGGGAACTGACTCCTTTTAAACATCTTTTGATTTCAGTAGGTGTTTTTCAACATTTGTTGCCTTTTAGTTTATATCCATTCTGTAAACATTGTTTTGTTTTTGTGTGTGGATATATAGGGGTTCTGTTATTTTGGAGTTGTAGTCCTTGTTCTATATTTCTATTAAAGGGGCTGTGCTGTTATAGACACTTATCCCCTGTCCTGTGGATAGGGGATAAGTGTCCGACCACTTGGAATCCAATCACCAGGTTCCCCAGCGATCAGGAGCACAGGGGATCTAAAGTCCCCATAAAGCCTCTTTGGAATGGAGCGCCTGTGCACTGGCATGACCGGCACGCCATTCACTGCTATGGGGATACTGGGACTGATCTGAACTCAGGTGTGAATTTACACAGTATGCTGCAAGTTCTGAAGCTTTGTCTATGTAGAAGATTTAGAGATTTGTATGCGAAGAAGAAAAAAAAAAGACATCCAGCCACTTTATATAGCACAGAATTTTAGATCTGAAAACATGGCGGTAAAACTAGGGGATTCACTAAATTTTGTAACCTGAGTTAAAGAATGCATGTGATAACAGCTTATCGGATGCTAAAGAGCTGTCATACGGTATAGATGGTTTCCTACTTATAAAGCAGTAAGAAACATGTAACTCGCTGCTCTCTTTTTAATGCATCTTTTTTCATTCTAGGAAAAAGCATGATCTTGAAAGAACGAAACAATGATGCATTTCAAAGTAGAGGATGTGCAAACAACTCCCTTTACTGAACTCACAAACTGGTCAAACCACTACTGTTATGATGCCAGCTGAACAAAATAAAAGCGTTCACGTTTTTTGTAGACAGTAATGATCTGTGTAAGTAGTTATGTCATTCTCCGATTTGTACAGTTTTGATACCGTGTCACTGTATCATGTTTTTGTTATTCTGTATGCTATGCACTTGTTCCTGGCATTTTGTATTAAAATGCTGTCTGTTCACTTTTGTTATAAATGATATTATGTCTTATTGTTATTATTATTATATAAATGGTCTTGTTTTTTTTTCTGTTTAAATTGGAAAAGACAGATGTTTTCCAGAAGCATGATATGGATGACAGATTGTAAATAGTAAAAAGATTTTCTTTCCTTCATTCTAAATATTCCAGTAGGACTGGAGTTGTGAAAATGTTATGTACTGTAAATATATGTAAGAGAACAGAAAACCTACGAGATTTCATTTGTCACTGTCTGTAGCAGTATTTCAGTTTTGTTATTTAACTTATTGGGTTTGAGTCCAGTTGGTGGGTATGGAAGTGCTTGCTATGTAATTGCAGTGGAAATCCTTGTAAAATGCATCTGAACTGGAAAAAGAGCAATGTATCTTGCATGGAAAATAGATACTTCCAAAATTATTAGTTTCCATTATACATTCTTTTAGACCTTATTCACATGACAAACTGTGAAAAACAATGAGTGAATGAGTATTCACATGTCAGGTTTCTGTTGACGATTAGCTGAAAGATAAATGGACATGCTCTATCTTTGTCTGTTTTTACAGACACTTGGACCCAATACAAATCAATAGATCTGTTTATAACAGATATAAAAGGGATTGATGCCCAAGTTACGTCTGTTAAAAACTTAACAGTGGGTTGGATAAAAAAAAATAAGAGGCCTGTGAAATGTATCCTTCTTCTTTTCCCTTTTTTTTTTTTCAAAACTGACATCCTAAACAGCACTGTCATGTGAATAAGGCCTTACACATTTGGGAGGTCTTTGCAAATTGTTTTGCAAACATGGGTTTACTTGGTGCATGCAAGGGAACGTACTTTCAGAGTAACCCACTTGCATATATGGGTGGTATCTAGTGTTACTGTTCAGCCCATTTACTAGAATGCAACTGAGCTGCAACACCAAACACTGCCCATAGACAAGTGAGTGTAGAGTGTGTAGATAGTGTGGCTGTTCCTGGACAACCTCTTCAATACTGCAGGCTAAGATATGGCGATACAATAGGTGCTATACATACACTGCCTTTTATATTTGTCATGCAGTAATCCTTTTCAATCTATTTAGGATTATCAGATTGTTGAAAAAGAAATTTAGCTAGAAGGTCTTTCCAAGAAGCAATAAAATGTTGGACTGACCATGTGTGGCATGCGCTAAGGACAATGGGGCTTATTTTTGAAAATCGATGCACAAAGCAGATTATGGGTGTTCTATTTTTCTCTAGCAATGGTTAGAAAATGAAAGCTTGTTTTATTGTGGGAAACCCCTCTGCTTTCCAGTTTTGGAAGATGAGCCCCAACATGTTTGCAGTTCTGAGACCTGTGGATGCATATTATTTCAGATTGCCAAACGCTCATCATTTCTCATTCACAGAGGATCTGTGCTGTATGTGGCTGGGTCATGTTCCAGATAAACCTACTCCCACCCCTCTTATTGCACTGCTTCACGGGTTCCCCATTGCTCCCTGTACCTTCTGGTTCCTCTTGGCACTGCTCAGTCACTCACTGGCTGCAGAAGATGCCATTTCATAATTATTTTATATATATAAATTTAATTTTTTTTTTTTTTTTTTTAAATCCTATGGGGCTTTTACTTTACAAAAAAAAAATTAAAACTGCCTGGACTATGCCTTTTTTAAGCATCCTTTTCTGTAAAATTTGGCAACTTGTGAAGTGTATCTTTTATATGCCATGTAAAAGAGAAACTACAAGCTTGTCTAGAACAGATCCATATCACCAGGTACTCTTCCCGAAAGCATTGCTTCTAGGGATAAATATGGTGCCATCTAGAAGGTACAGTGTCCAGTTGTCCAGTTTTGATACCATGTCACTGACATGGTGGTATGTCAGTGTCTACAGCTGAAATATGGAATTGTGTTTTGTCATACAGGCTTTATGCACACGTCTATGGTAACTTCCACTTGCCCTTAACTAGACAATTACAAAGATTTCATTTGTATTACCAGGAGTGGGTCATCTGGTACATGTGACCTGAGCCAGTGTCGGCCTTCTGCCCTGTGACAGAGACCTCAGATGAATAATGTCTCGCTACTGGCTTTGTTTCTGAATATTTTTGTTTGTAATGTTGACAGGGGATGGCCTTGAAATGAACAGTATTCTGTATTTAATGGTTACATAAACCTAAGTGGTCCAGTTTTCTTCATGTTCTACAAAAGGCAATTTCTAGGTTCTTTCAAAGTATATTGTATTTTGCTAGTTATTTAAAATCAAAAGTGTTTCACAATAGCTACATTTGTATACCCTATGTACATTTTTTTGTATTAATAAATTTTGCTCACATTACACTGAATAGTTCTATTTATTTGTATGTAACACAATGGTCCCAGGTTGGTCATAGCAAGTTGTTTTTTTTGATGTAGTGTAGTTTTTTTTGAAGAAATGATCATAGACATTTTTAATATGTGTGTGTGTGTATAATAAGGTCCCATTAATGTTGGTTGTGTGTGTGTGTTTTTTTTTTTTTTTTGTTAAAGATTCATTTTACCATATTCATTTACATTTAGATCTAAGTGGTACATGTATGCTGTAAAGTCATACATATTGGATGGTTGCCAGCCGATTTTTGACTGCCCAGCAGACCATCGGATGTGTGTGGGTGGCCTCTTGACTCCTTCCCCAATAGCAGATGTTGGAGAAGAAATGGGTTAGGCAGTTTCATTTCAGCTGCCCTGTTCTTCTATTATCTAGGAAATAAGCCACTGCTATCCCTCTTCTCATTCAGTGCACATGTGTTGCTAAGTTTAAGCCAAGTGTGCATGGATTAGAGGGGATCGGCTGAGATAGCTGTCGTCCACACAGGTATTCGACAGCTATCTTACTTACGTGTATGGCCTGCTTTTTATTTCCTTTTAAGCAAAAATAACAGATTCTTCCTACAGTTATCTAATAACAATACTATATTTCCACTATAACCTAAATCTATGATGCCATTCTCAGAGAGGTTATCCAGCAAAAAGCATTGGTGACCTATCCCTAGGATCAGTGTAGGTTCCTCAGCTGCAGCATCGGGCACTGACTCTCTTCTACTAACTAGTAGTAGTAGTAGTGGTGGTAGTGGTAGTGGTGGTAGTGATACGGGTGTCCCAGAAATTTACTGGGTTATTTCTTTGTAAGAACATACATATCTAAAGTAGCCACAAGAATGCCCTTTTTGTTAAAATGGGAGAACACAGCTCATGGTATTACATGATATTTGGGTCATCATTTGGTGCTGTCTCTGCAGATGGGTGGCAAACAGTAGTTTTAATGTTCAATTCACATTCAGCAGCGAGCAATTACTTTTTTCTTCTTAGTCCTGTAGAAGCTACATAGCTACACTGTGGTCACCTAAATAAAGGCAGAGATCCCTGTTTTGTTTTTTCTATAATAGTATTTCTAGTATTTTTCACTTGGAGACCCCCCCCCCCCCCCGTTTATGATGTCATAAGGGGTGTACAAGCATAGATTTTTGTGGTGAGATAACCCAATTAAAATAGAACATCTGATACTTTAGGACAGATTTACTAATAGTGTTAGACACTAAAAGACACTGTTAGACACTGTGCAAATCTAGACTATACAGTTTTACAATGCACCTGATTTAAGACACTGAAGCTGGATGATGACTCCAGGAGTTGACAAAAACACATCAATGTTGGCACGTTTTTGTTGCACAATGTAACATCATCAGCCTCCCCCTCAGGAACAAAAATTATCAAATGGATAATAAATGTGTGTAAAGCATTTTATGATTATTTGTTTGTTTTTTTTAGTGCAAATTTCACCAGAGTACTGGCACTTATTCAATAGTAAAGCTCCTCTAATGGGTCTTTTTATGTTTTGAAATTCTGTACACTTGTTCTTATGAATATGTATATAGGCTGCCCAAAGCTGCACTAAGGCTTCTCAATCTTAGAGTTAAAGTTATGTCATGAAAAAGGGGTATCGGCAGAGATAGTAGAGTGTTGTACTTTGGCTATCTCTGGTACACCCATTGAAATTCCCAGGGGTTCAGCTGCTTTCACAACAGGGATAAAACACCTTTAAGGATTGGTGGGGGTCCTCCACCAGTCAACAATTTATCTCTATCCTAATGGATAGAGAATACATTTTTTCATAGCATAACCCCTTTAATGGAGTTTGTCCACAAAAATCCACAGGATTTGTGATTAAATATAATGATTGTTGTAGATCTGGCCACTGGAATTCCCACCACTCACAAGAACTATCTATGAGACACCATCCTGTATGTCGTGACAATTGATTTGAATTGTCAGAGCAGAAACCTAAAGGTAAGAAGTAAATAAAATACAAATGTGTAAGAGTTAATGGTTAAGCCTCACCAACCACACACAGGCATGAGACTGGGTAAGTGATTCTGTTACCACCTGGGACTACTTTCCCCATGAAAACTTAACATGATTTTCCGGGCGCTATTGCCAAAACTCCCTGTGCGATACCAGAAGGCAGGTGCAGACCCAGAGAGGTTTATTCAACTAATAAACATCCATGTTGTCACAATTTTTGTCTGTAGGGAACAGCTGGCTCAGTTATAGCACGGAGACTAAATGAAGAGGGGTCAGCCAAAGGAATGTTCACCGTGACGGGGTTTGTCATCCAGCTTGCACAACATGGTACGAATACAAGGCTCTGTATTTTGAGTGAAAGTTTCACAACTTAAACACCACCAGAACACACCAATTTTATTTTGGCTTCTTCCAGCTTGGACTTCAGGGGGACCTAATGTGGTTGCTGGGGAACTGGCTAGCTGGAGCCATGCTGCCAGTACACCAGTGTGTCATGTGCCCTGATGCTCCAATGAAAATAACTGGGTAAACTTTTTTTCTAAATATAATACATAGCAGAAAGTGATGGAGTTGGTTTTATGGTCTTTAAAGGGGTTCTCCAGGTTACAAAAATGATTTGCAAATACATCCACAGCAATGCTAAATACTCTCTCACTGTTCCCTTGTGCACCGTTTGATTTGGCTTTATTTTACTTGCTGTATCACCATTATGGAGGGAGCCCAGTCTCTGTCCATCATTTTAATACTGTTAATGTCCGTTGCTCTCATCCTATGATGGATGAAAGCAGTGGACATTGATAACTGTAGTGTGAACGTCCCCTAATACAGCCATTTTAATTTAAAGTCAGTAAATAGAAACTACTTTATACCCACAAGAATTAAAGCTGAAATTATAATATAAAGTTGCATAACTGGTTATTATGTAATAACCAAGCATTGTTGAAACCTAAAATTACCTTTTATATACAGGTATACAATCATCCATTTTGCAAGTCTTTTTTCACATGTGAAATTTGGTAAAAATGATCTTCTGATAATAGATACATGTAAAATCACATTAGTGAAGTCTGTGATCTTAAGACTTTCACCGATTTTCCAGGAGGCTAAGTACCTATGGAGTGTGTGTGTCCCTTTTGGCATTGCTCATAGGATTCTGTAACTGAATATCTAACTCCATTCTAAGCAAAGGATTGTTGATTTGAGCAGACCTTGGGTTAGCTTTCTAGTCACAGAAATAATAAAACTAAGTTGGTACATACTGTAGGATTGCATGTCCTGGTAGTAAAAGGTGAAACTAGTTTACAACTGCTGTGGTATATCTAGTAATTTATTACTTTAACTTCTGTTCATTCTGGTATTTGGAGTCCAGTGGGTAGTCACTGAAATCATCTGTGTGACTGAGAGACCACACTGTATGACTGTGCATACAGAGTAGGACCGCCCACTGGACTCCTAAGCCCAGAATGTGCAGAGATTTAAATTAATGATAAATATAAAGTTTTGTGAGTCTATAATTAGAAAATGACCTTTTGAAGTAATGGCATGTTGGAATAGCCTTTAAAAAGGCTATTCTACTCCTACCTTTCATTCTCTTCTGCTCTCCGGCGTTTCTGTAAAAATCTGGTTCTTGTGATATGCAAATTAAGCTCAGGGAGCACAGGGGACTTTCACCCTGTGCTCCGAGCACATCTGCGTCATCACCTCTCGCCACCCCTTAGTTCATTCTCTTCACGCCCCCCTGAATCTTCTCCTGATCTTCTGCCTTGCCTAGGCATCTGACGCTGCGCTAACGAGTCCCATCCACACATTACAGAAAAATACACGCAGCGGACATTGTGGTTTTGGAAATTGCAGCATGCCAATTATACCTACGAAAACGCTGGCAGTTTCCCTATAGGTATAATGGAAGCAGAAAATCCACAGAGGAAAACTCTGTGGACTTTCTGTGTAAAGCGCTGTGTGTAAAACCGCGATGCGTTGCGATTTTTTTATTTTTTTTTTGGCTATGGCCTTAGCCTTATGTGGATTTAATAATATTGGCATGATAAATAGATGGTGGTTATACTGTACCTTTTAACCCCGTTCCCTTCTCTTTGCTGACGTGTTATCAAACTTATGTCCAAGAGTTGCTTTTGAGATTTTAGTACATGTTTTTGGAAAGCAGCAAGTCGAACGCTGGTTGTAGACCTTCCATTTTGCACCACCTTTTTCCCATTAGCAGTGGGGTCTTCCAACATTTGAATTTACCTGTAATGATCTTTTGTTTTATCAGAAATAAGGGATGCCAGGCGCCACTTAACCCCTTTTTTTGTTTTTGCATTTTCGTTTTTCCCTCCCCACATTCCAAGAGCCATAACTTTTTCATTTTTCAGTTCACAGTCACATGATGGCTTATTGTTTGCAAAACAAATTGTACTTTGTAATGTCACTATTCAATATGCTGTGCAATGTACTGGGAAGCTAGAAAAAAATTCAGAATGAGGTGCAATTGGAGAAAAACTGCATTTGCGCCAAATTCATATGGGTTTAATTTTTACAGCATTCATTGTGTGGTAAAATTGACATGTTACCTGTATTCTGCGGGTCAGTACGAACACAGCAATACCAAATTTATATAGTATTTGTAATGTTTTGATACCTTTTAAAAAATTAAAAACTTTGCTAAATAGAAAAAAAAATTTTGCGTCGCCATATTTTGACACCTGTAACTTTTTCATATTTACATGTATGGAGCTGGGTAAGGCGTCTTTTTATGCGGGACAACATGACATTTTTATTGATACCATTTGGGGAAAGATCTGATGGTTTGATCACTTTTTATTAAATTTTTTATAAGAGACAAAGTGTTGAAAAAAACGCTATTTGGCCATTTTTGATTTTTTTCCCCCCGCTACGCCGTTCACCGTATGGGATAAATATTTTAATATTTTAATAGTTCGGGCATTTTGGAGAGCGGAGATACCTAAAGTGTTTATGCTTACTTTTGTTTATTTACTTTTATATCTGATCTAGGGAAAGGGGGGTGATTTGAACTTTTGTGGGGTTTTTTTTAAATTTTTTCATACTTTTAAAAACTTTTTTTTTATATACTTTTACTTGTATGATCAGACTCCCTAGGGACCTTGAAACCTAGGGGGTCTGATCGATCATACTATTCACTGCGATACTACTGTATCGCAGTGAATAGCAAAATGCCTACCTCTATTTCACGCTGCCTCTGGCATCGCGTAATAGCTGTAATGTAATCACAGGCCTGGGAGCCTTCAATAGGCTCCCGGCTGTCATGGCAACCAAGCGCCCGTGGCGGCTGCGCAATTTAGACGCCGTGGTCCCATTTGACCGCGACATCTAAAGGGTTAACAGCCGCGATCGGTGCAGGCACCAATCGCTGCTGTTAGCGGCGGGTCCTGGCTGTATTATACAGCCGGCACCTGCGGTGTATGGAGAGCGCTTAGCTCCTGAGCGTGCTCCATACATCGTCATGCGACTCAGGACGTACTATTACGCCCTGCGTCGTTAAGGGGTTAAAGGGGTTGTCCGGTTTCAGCAAATAAATGTTATTGTTTTATATACTGAAAAATTATACAACTTTCCAATATACTTTCTAAATCAATTCCTAATGGTTTAGATCTCTGCTTGTTCTCATTCTTTAATACTAGTGGATAAAAATCAGCCCTTGGTCATTTGACAGACACACAGGTGCACCTTGTTACACGACAGATCTCTGATTACTGTGCTGTAACTGTAACAAGCTGGGCACCTGTGTGTTCATCACATGACCATGGGCTGATTTTTATACATTGGAAGTAAAGAATTAATCACAGCAAACAGATCTTTAAAAAAAAAAAAAGTGCGGAACTGATACAAAAAGTATATTGGAAATTTGTATGACTTTTCATTTATACAAATTTAAAATTTATATAACTTTTATATGTTGAATTTGGACAAACTCTTTAATGCTAAGGCCCCATGTAGCGAGCCACAGTCAAAAACGCTGAAGGATAAATCGCTGCAGAAACGCATCACTATTTTTCCCACCGCGGTTTTCAAAGACGAGTTTTCCTCTGCAAACTTTCTGCTTTTATACCTATAGGGAAAAAGCAAACGTTTCCGTAGGTATAATTGACATGCTGCGATTTCCAAAAACGCAATGGTTAGGTTATAAAAACATATCCCAAAGCTTTGAGTATCCCAAGGAGCACTGTTCAGTCCATCATCCAAAAATGGAAAAAGTATTCACAATTGCAAACCTACCAAGACATGGCCGTCCACCTAAACTAACAGATCGAGCAAGGGGAGCACTGGTCAGAGAAGCAGCCAAGAGGCCCATGGTCACTCTGGAGGAGCTGCAGAAATCCACAGCTCAGGTGGGAGAATCTGTCCACAGGACAGTTACAGGTACATCTCGATAAATTAGAATATCTTTGAAACGTTCATTCATTTCAGTAATTCAGTAATACAATCCATAATCAGCGTCTTCCATGATTGTGTGTCCTACTGAACCAGACTGAGGGACCATTTAAAGGCTTAGGAAACCTGGGCAGGTGACACACTGAATTTACAATACTGAACTTTTTTACAATATTCTAATTTTCTTAATTTGGGTTTTCATTAGCTGTAATCCATAATCAACATTTACAGAAATAAAACACTTGAAATAGAACACTCTGTGTGTAAAGAATCTAGAAAATATAGGAGGTCACTTTTTTTTTTAATTCAATTACTGAAAGAAATAAACGCTTCAAAGATATTCTAATTTATTGAGATGCACCTGTATAAGTCGTGCACTCTACAAATCTGGCCTTTATGGAAGAGTGGTAAGAAAACCATTGTTGAAAGAAAGACATAGGAAGTACCGTTTGCAGTTTCACAAGCCATAAAGGGGACACTGCAAACATGTGGAAGAAGGTGCTCTGGTCAGTTGAACTTTTTGGCCTAAATGCAAAGCACTATGTGTGGCAGAAAAGTAACACTGCTCATCACCCTGAACACACCATCCCTGCTGTGAAATGTGGTGGTGGCAGCATCATGGTGTGGGGAAGCTTTTCTTAAGCAGAGACAGGAAAACTGGTCAGAGTTGATGGATGGAGCTAAATACAGGGCAATCCTGGAAGAAAACCTGTTGGAGGCTGCAAAAGACTTGAGACTGGGAAGGATATTCACCTTCCAGCAAGACAATGACCCTAAACATACAGCCAGAGCTACAGGGGAATGGATTAGATCAAAGAATATTCATGTGTTAGAATGGCCCAGTGAAAGTCCAGACCTAAATCCCATTGTGCATCTGTGGCAAGACATGAAAATTGCTGTTCACAGACGCCCTCCATCCAATCTGGCTGAGCTTGAGCTATTTTGCAAAGAAGAATGGGCAAAAATCTCAGTCTCTAGATGTGCAAAGCTGGTAGAGACATACCCCAAAAGACTTACAGCTGTAATTGCAGCGAAAGGTGAATCTACAAAGTATTGCTATAGGGGGACTGAATACTTTTGCATGTCACACTTTTCAGATTTTTAAGTAAAATTTTGAAAACCATGTATCATTTTCCTTCCACTTCACAATTATCTGATACTTTGTATTGGTCTGTCACTTACAATCTCAAGAAAATTCATTTAAGTTTGTGGTAGTAAGGAGACAAAATGTGAAACAGGTTCAAGGGGTATGAATACTTTTGCAAGGCACTGTAGATATCTATGGTTAGCTTTCATTCAAGACAGATAAACTTTATTATTTGGGAAGACTAAAAGCTTGGCATCCCTCCCCACTTTTTGCATTTTATTCACTGGTGGTTTAGTAGTTTATCATTTCTAATTATTCTATCCTTGCTGTTATGCAAATCAATTCCCCACGTACAGACCAACTGCTGGGCTTTTCCTTCTGCAATTTGGCCAATTTTAATAAGCAGGAATACAGCATAAAGCTTACTGGAGGGGAAAAGGCAGCCACCTGGACCTCTGGACAGGACAGGAGGTAGTTTTCAGAATACCTTAAGGGTAAGTTCTGACACAGCTTATGTGCGGATTGTGCAAATCGCAGAAATATATGTGTGCATGCAGTTCTGAAAACATTATTCACATTGAGCAGACTTTATAAACGCAGAAAAATGAACACTATTGATTTCCAACACCCCAGCATGCTCAGTGTTTGCAGAAATGGTGAGAATTTCACTAATTCAATGTACTTTATAGAATCTGTAGTGAATCCGCAGCACAGTCTGCATGTAGCATATGCAAGTTTGGCTGTGGAATACCATAGATTTGCATTGAGATCTGTAAGAGAAGTTTTCAGCTGTGCCTGGAATTACCATTAAATTCCCACTACACAAAGCAGCCAAGACTTGGTTCATGTCTCGTTCCCAGCAGATCCATTTTAAGGCTAAGGCCAAAAAAAGCTTTGTTTTTTTTTCCCACAACTTTTTTCACAGAAAGTCCGCAGAGTTTTCCTCGAACTTTCTGCCCCTATTATACCTATACGGAAAAACACCAGTGTTTTTTTTTTTTTTTTTTTTTGTGTTTATTAAAGTTTTTAAAACAAATTTATCCTAAAATCCTTTGGGTGGGGGGGGGGGATGGGAAAATGGTGGGATCTAATAAGGCCCTGGGGATAGAGGTAGAAAGTAAGACAATCTGTGATCCCATCAATCCACGTGGGGAGGATAAACCACCTAAGTTACCTCTGGTTTTCAACTACAACATCAGAGTTCTTGGGAAGGAAAACGGTCTCTTTATACACGTGTTGCCTGGGAATACTGAAGTCCATGAAACTTAATCACCAGCTCAATGTTATGTGCCATGTTGTCACCCAGGTACAATTATTAATCTAATATAAGAGTAAGGGGAATAAGGGGGTGTGAGAATGCACAGGCCATTTACCTCCCGCACCACGCAACATCTCAAAGATCCATCCACGTGTTGAGTAGAGATCATAAGGATAGAGGGAGAATCACAGGCTCAGGGTTTCCTGCAGATATACTTTTTCTTTTACAATGAAGTCTATCTAAAACAGATGACCATCGATTTCAGTTTTTAGCATATCTTTTAAAACTAATTTGCTCGCAATGTGATGTGACCCAATGACAAAGAGAAACATTTGTAATGCGTTCATCCCCATCCCCCCACAAGGATTAGTAGTTTTACAGGAAGACAATTTACCTATCAGTATGTTTTTGGCATGTGAGAGGAAACCCATACAAACACAGGGTGAAAATACAAACTCCATGTAGATGTCCTTTGTTGGATTTTAACCCAGGACCGCAGTACTGCAAGGTAACAGTGCTGACCAGTGAGCCACCATGCTACCTAAACTGTATTCCGTTATCACATCTCTCGCCTGGACTGGGTTTTCACATGGTGGCCTTGGTACTGCAGTGTTGAGCATGGTTTTTCATGAAATGATGCAGACTCACAGCAAATACAGGTGAAGCACATGGTGGCAGATTTACCAAAACCAGTGTTTTCTACTGCATTGTTGATCTCCCCAGTGCAATCGTAGGCTACACTAACTTTATCACTAGGTGCACTCCTAGTCATGTATGAAGCATCCTTCAGCAGTCTGAGCACCGAAATTGAAATCTACAAAAGCCTGCAGATTTCAGTCACCATTTACACCTTCACCACACCCCCTTTTTGGAACATGGCTAGGCGGTGTTTTTACACCACTGATACAAAAATTTTGTGCAAATGTATTCAAAAAGTTGCAAACACAGGGTATACGACTTTTATACGCCAGTCGATCTGTAGCAAACCGTGTGCTGTTTTAACAGAGCAGTTCTCTGTCTCATAGCACAATAACAAATGATCTAATATATATTTTAATTGTCATTAAAGCAATTACAAAAGTATGTCTAGTGTGTATATATATACCCAGAAACAAGGCATGTTGTGAAAAGCAAATGATGGTAACTGTAGGTGAATACTGAGTTTACTGTTGGTGATAGCTGTTTTAGATGTTGCCTGAGAGTGACCTCTAGTGGCTAAACTCAAAATCACAATTATGTAGTATCTCACCAATGACTCTTCTAATTAAAGGAGGGGGGTGGCCCTAATGCATGTTTCATGCTGATGACCTAGTCACAGGATAGGTCATCAGCGTCTTATCTGTGAGGATCTTTCACCAAGTCCAGTTCTTTCAATACTTCAATAGACTCTGCTCCATCAATTCTGGCGCAGTTGTAATTTTTTTTTCCTCTAGCCCTCACCATTCCTCAGCAATAATTTCTATTCTTTCAGCACCCAATATGCTAGTTTGGCTGTCTACTGTAAGTGGGCGGTCCTTGTCTGTTTGCTTCAACTCAGGCATGCCCACCTGACAGTAGAGAGCCAAATAAGCATATCGGGCACTGAAACTAACAAATAATTACTCCATAACAGTAGGGAATAGAGAGAGAATCCCACCTGTGCCAGAATTAGTGAGGTGGCACCTACTGAACGATGCAAAGAGTTGGAGTCCATGGAGACCCGTGGGAACATTTATTAATACAAATCTGACACTTTTTCTGACTACATTTGCGGCAAAAACTATCGTGCACAGCATTTATGAAATATCTATGAGGTCCCAGCAGCATAATGGAAATCTACGGCAAGTTAGAATGGGCGTAGATTTTCATGAAACTGTTGTGAGTTTTAGTAAATCAGCAGAATGTGGTGGACAAGGCTCTTGAGGTGTAAATTTGGCACAAGAAGGGGCCTTGCGCCAAACGTGCGCTTCAAAATCATCCCTTTATGTGAGTGATAAATCCCCCCCAGGATTTGTAGCTTTAGACAGTGCTAAGTTCTGCAGTATTGATAAATGTGCCCGACGGTCTTAAACGGACTTGTGGTCATAATTTGGATGAGATTCATGTAGTCTAAATAGTAAATTATTATCACCTACCAATTATAGATCACCAGTAATTTGGCAGATCTGGATAAATTACCGATGTCTCTGCTCATATCTTCTTCGAGTTTCAAGACATCAGAAAATAAATGATTAGGAATACCTGCATCCACTTAGGAATGCACCCCAAAATCAGAGAGGCAAATTCCACCGTGTGAACAGGGCCTATTCTGGGAAAAAGCCTTTAAAGTAGAGAGATTTCAGTTGAAAGCAAAAGCAGGCATAGAGCCAAAACATGAATGAGGTGCAAATCTTCCCATTATACTTTTTGGGGCAAATCTTCTTATAGTGTCTAAGTTGTAGACAGAGCAACTTTAGATTTGACAACTGTTAAACTGCGCCAGATTTGTCAAAGTGTCTGATAAATATGGTGTATTGTTAGACCGTCTAGTCCTACACTACTGATTAATTGTCTTAAAGGTTCTTGTCACATTTTTGGTGTCGTAATGAAGGCCACGCCCCATTCCTGTGAGCCCACTTCCCTTTCCCGATAGACCACACCTCTTTTTTGCACAAGCTGGAAAAGTGTCTATAAAGTGTCTAAAACACTTGATAAATGTGGCACACAGCATGCTAGACAGTGTAGGTACCACTCCTGGCTTTGGTTTACAAATACAATGCAAGATACTGATCAGAATAGCTCCCTTCCCATCCGCTAACAATAAGTTGATCCAAGTGTATATATTGCCCCAAAGCTATTTGACCCCTGTGTGTCTACATAAAATAGGACACCTGTGATGTTCTGCTAGGTATTCTGACTTTTGGCACATGATCTGGGAATGCCCTATAGCTAATGATTTTTGGATAGAGATTGTGGGCCTCTTGTCAGACATACTAGGTACCTCTGTTCCATTCACCCCTGAAATTTGTCTATTTAGCGTCTTAGATGAAGAAATGTGGCAACGTCATTCTCGTATCTTTTTGCGGGAATCCTTATTTTTAGCTAGAAAGGTTATCATCTTACGTTGGATGGCTCCCAGCCACCCCCCTGTCAATTTAGTCAATTCTGTTTTGCCATATAATCAAATGGTGTGTAAAGGTAGAGATCGCCCCAAAAAATTCCAAAAAGTCTATAGTTTCTGGTGTCATTCACCGTTAACTTTGTGCATGGCCCTATCCTTTTTTCACGGCCCTTTAGTGCATTTATTGCTTAGATAGAGGATGCTATCGGGAGTGCCCATGACCTTTACCTTTATTTCTGACCTCTATATTATCTTTGGGACCATTCAAGATTGCGCT
Organism: Leptodactylus fallax; assembly: GCA_947044405.1. Taxonomy (NCBI): domain Eukaryota; kingdom Metazoa; phylum Chordata; class Amphibia; order Anura; family Leptodactylidae; genus Leptodactylus; species Leptodactylus fallax. The sequence continues at coordinate 4,442,548 of CAMRHE010000164.1, read as the reverse complement.
GTCCTGATTAGATGGAACTGTGTTTTTGTTTGGTTTTGTATTTTTCCATGCCCTCGCCCCCTACAGGTTGGACTGGATACTGTCTCCTCCTTGCTGGACTGCTGGGTCGCTCCCCCTGTGGGCGCTGCATTGTGGTGGTTGCTTGTGCGGTGCCGCACCCAGTAGAGTAGGGACCCGCTATACATAAGTCACCGTGAACTGACTAGTGGGCATATGCACCTTGATCAATATGTATACCAAGAACCTCATGTTCATGTAGATTTTGCTGAAAAGCATTAGATTAATGTATAAGATTGGGATGTGCGGTCCATATCATTTTTCTTTTTCTCCATAAGTGCAGCATGTCAATTATACCTAAGAAAACACCGGCGGTTTCCCTATAGGTATAATGGAAGCAGAAAGTCCACAGAGGAAGCCGCGAATTTTTGTGCAGCGCTTTTTTGCTGCTGCCCACTACTTAGCCTAACATGCTGCGCACCACATTTATCAAGTGTTTTAGACTTTGTAGACACTTTTTTTCTAACCGGTGTGAAAGAGGGTTCGGCCTAAGTGTGACTGTGCGGCAAGAACTTTTAAGCCAACTAATAGGAGATGTAAAGTTAAACTAGACAGTCCAACAATACAACAGATTTATCAAACAGCAGATAAATCTGGTGCTGTGTAATTTACGTTTGCACTGCCTAGCTTTTAGACTGTATTAGTAAATCTGCCCCACTATTTTTATTCTAGATGACTTTTTGTGGAGAATTAGCAATGCTATTACAGTACCTCTGGCTTGTATTAGATTATTTAGTCATGAGAACAAGGAAAATCATTGGCATCCTCTACTAGTTAAAAACCCACTGTTATAAACCTGGCACATAGAAGAATCAGAAGTATGAATGTAATTATATTAAGGATTCAGTAGAAGTATGTTTATATTATATGAAATCATGTCTGTTGTGGAAAAAAAAATATTCACATTAAACTATAAAACAAAGTCATTGGCAATATCACCTAGTGTCCTGGGAACAGAGGGCATTGACAACATCTTGAGCTCACATCTAGCATGCTTCTATAAAGTTTGAAAGCAAATAGGCCTTTATATAAGTTATGTGGAATTAATGTTAATGTTAACTGTCTGGGGAACCATGTTATTCAATGGAGGCTCCTGACATACTGTACCTGTCAAGTGCCCCTTCATCAGATCCTAATGGAAACAAGGCAGATAGGCCATCAGTATGAAACATACATTAGAGGCCGGGGCCCCACATTGTGAAAACGCTGCGGCAAAAAATGCTGCATTTTACATTACCTTCAAAGTGGATGGGATTCTGGCTAATCCCATCCACACATTGCAGAAAAAAATCCGTAGGGAAAATGCGATTTAAAAAAAGCAAGCGGTTTTGCAAATCGAAAAACGTCAATTATACCTACAGAAACGCTGGCATTCTTTGTTCAGGTATAATAGAAGCAGAAAGCCCACAGAGGAACTCTGTGGACTTTCTGTGAAAAGTGCTGCAGAAAAAAATGCGATGCGTTTCCACCACGGTCTTTTCCGCAGTGTTTTTTTTTTGCAGCAATTCGCTGTGTGGGGCCTTAGCCTAAGAGTTCTACTGAACTGAGTTCATATCATGGGGATCTGTGGTGGTGCAATTTTAGTTCAGTACAATGGAGCAGGTCTTTGGGTATAACATTCTGAATATGAACTCTTAAACGTGCCTGTCTGAAAGCCTTTAGAAAGAAGTTGTCCAATTTAAATGGGTTGTCCAGCCAAGAAATGATTTTTGATACTGATGACTTATCCACAGGACAGGTCATCAGAATGTGATCTATGGGGGTCTGATACCCAGTCCCCGCACAGATCAGCTCTCCAGATCTTCAGCATCAGGAAGCTATAACATCAGAAGAGGAGCATGTAAACGCTCTCCTATTTAAGTAATATAAGCTGCACAGCAGTTCTTGCACTGTATAGTGGTGGTTCCCGGGAAGTGCAGCACTGCTTCTATTACTGCTTCCTGTCCACTGCTATAGCCCAGACTCTGGGCATTGGTCCCCCACGGATCACATACTGATTACCCATCCTGTGTAAAATCAATTTGGGGCCAGACAACCCCCTTTAACCCCTTAAGGACGCAGGGTAGTTTGGGTCTTAATGCTCAGACCCCATTTTTCAAATGTGACATTTTTTACTTTATATGAGAATATCTTCATAATGCATGTACCTATCCAAGTGATTCCAAGACAGTTTTCTCATGACACATTGTACTTTATGTTGGTGGTAAATTTTGGTCATTATACTTTGCATTTGTTTGTTAAAAAAGGACAATATACTGAAAATTTCATAAAATTATCAATTTTGAAAGTTTCTGTTCTGGTAAAAACACAGTTATATCACACAAAATTCTTAATAATTAACATTTACCATATGTCTACTTTATATTGGCATTGTTTCTTCAATATCCTTATACTTTTCTAGGATGTTAGAAGGCTTATAAATTTAGTAGCAAATTGTCAAATTTTCAAGAAAATGTCAAGATTCTGTTGTGAAGTGACTTTGAGTAGCCTATATAATAGAAAACTCCAATAAATGACCCCATTTCAGAAACTGTATACTTCAAACTATTCAAAACAGTGTATAGGAACTTTGTTAACCCTTTAGGTGTTCCACAGGAATGAATACAAAATGGAGCTAAAATTTCCAAATGTCATTTTTTTATGCACATTTTCCATTTCATACCAGATTTTCCTATAACAAAGTTAGGGTTAACAGCAAAACATACCATAATATTTTTTACTCTGATTCAGCATTTTGTAGAAAAATCCCATATGTGGCCCTACTGTGCAACTTGACTCAAACACAGTCCTCAGTAATGAAAGAGCACCTGTGATTTCATTAGGATAGTTTTTGGGTACCATGTCGCATTTGCAGAGCCCTAGCGGTACCACAACAGTGGAAAACCCTCAAAAGTGAGCCCATTTTGGAAACTAGACCCCTTAAGCAATTCATCTAGGGGATGATATGACCATTTTGAGCCCCCAAGCTTTTCACTGAACTTATCTGAATTTGGCCGTCAATTAGAAAAAATGATAATTTCTCCAGTTATATGTACTTTTTTGTCATTTTTTTCCCTTTTACAAGGGAATAAGTAGCCCAACTTGTTACAGAATTTCTCCAGAGTACAGTGATGCCCCATTTGTGGTCAAAAAACGCTGTTTGGGCACAGAAGAAGGCTCAGAAGCAAAGGAGGGATATTTGTCTTTTGGAGCTTTGATTTTACTGGAATGGTTTATAGGTGCCATGTTGCATTGCAGGCATAAACTGTAATGTGGTTTCTCCTGGATATGGCAATACATGTGGCAGTTGTGTAATGCCTGATCACACGGCAGGGCTCAGAATGGGAAAGGACCATGGATTTGGCAGCAGAAAAGCATTTCAGCTAAGGTATGTATGTAAATTTGAGACCGCCAAGAAGTGAACCCATTTTAAAAACATTACCCCTTTAGGTATTCATCTAGGGGTAAAGCATTTTGACCACACAGGCTTTTCCAAATGGTACTGTGAAGCAGATGGTATGGAACGAGAATTGCAATTTTCAAATCGTGTATAAAATATATATTATTTCAGTGCCTGATATATTGTGCCCAGTATATGCCACCGGAGACATAAACCCCATAAATTGTAATGTGGGATCTCCTGGGTACAGTAGTTTCCTACATGTGGCTGTAGCCTCAATAGCTATGTAGCAAATCTCCCATAGATTGCAATACAGTTGCATTGCAGTCTATGGGACTTGCAATCAAATGATAATAAATGATCAATCAAATGATAATAAAATAGTAAAATAAATAAATAGTTTTAAAAATATAAAAAAAACAAAAAGTTCAAATCTCCCCCTTTTCCATAGACTATTATACAGTATATGTATATGTAAAATATTACTGTGAAACACATACTCATTAGATATGTGTGTCCAAAAACGCCCGGTCTGCAAACTTATAAAAGTATTTTTTCCGTACAGTAAACGCCGTAGCTGAAAAAAAAAAAAATCTAAAGTGCCAAACCGCCGTTCTTTCACTGGTTTGCTTCTAATAAAAAAATTGGAATAAAGTGATCAAAGCAATAGACATTCCCCAAAATGGTATAACTAAAAAGTACACCTGGCCCTGCAAAAAAAAGACACCCTATGAGTCCCCGTACACGGAAATATAAAAAAAGTTATGGGTGTCAGAATATGGTGACTTTTACAAAAAAATTTTTTTTTGCCAAGTGTTAGAACCATATAAATTTGGTATCCCTGGAATCGTATCGAAACATAGAATTCAGGCTGCAGAGTGAATGCTGTAAAAACAAGTGTCGCACAAATGCACTTTTTCTTCTAATCTACCCCATTCTGAATTTTTTTCCAGTTTCCCAGTAAATTGTAAAGAATAATAAATGGTAGCCTCATGACGTACACTTTTTCCTTCAAACATTAAGCCCTCATATGGCTCTGGGAACGTAAAATTCAAAACGTTATGGGGTGTGGAAGGGGGGAGTCTAAAACGAAAATCTAAAAATGTCACCGATGGGAAGGGGTTAAACACTGCTGCAGACTATGCAGGCGCTATAACAATATCAGATTATAATTGGAGTGCACTTGCCATCATACTGCATATCTGTGCAGATACCAGAGGCGAACACTATTTGAATTGGGTCAATGCAGACCCCATGGTGCTGTCATTCAATTCTAGCAGAGGTCTGTGTTTACGACCTTTTATGCAGACATCAAAGAGAACAACTGTCAGAAGCAGAGTTAGTGATCTGCAAACTAAATCTACCTCTGACAGCATTTTTCTCTGCTGCAGTTATCTGATTTGGAATTATGCACACACTTTTGCTAGAGATATCACCAAATGACTAGGCTTAAAGGCAATTCCTACAGAGCTGCCATACTGCCATGAAATGTTGCCTCTGTAACGCAGGGCAAAGTGAGGTCAGGAAAGGGGAAGTGAAGATGGGGTAAAACAAAGAATAATTAGTCTAGAAAGTTCTGAACATTGAAAAGTTACAAAGTAAATTATTATTAACACCCAATAATTACATAACATCAATCATTTCCCAGCTCTGGATAAAAGACTAGAGTCTTTGCTTCTTTGTTCTTACAGTTTAACCCCTTCACGTCGCAGCCATTTTTCGATTTCATTTTATACTCCCCGACTTCCAAAAGCCAGAACTTCTTTATTTTTCCTTTCACAGAGCCATATGAGAGCTTCATTTTTGTAGGTCAAATTGTACTTTGTAATGGGAACATTTAATATTTTTTATGATATATGGGGAAGTGGGAAAAAAAATTCAGAATGAGGTGTAATTAGTGTATTCTGCAGGTCGGCGCCATTATGGTAATACCAAATTGATATAGTTTTTGTTAAGTTTTAACACCTTAAAAAACATCCAAAACTTAAAAAAAAAAAAAGATTGGAGTCGCCATATTCTGACACCTGTAACTTTTTTATATTTCCATATACAGGGCTCCATAAGGCATCTTTTTTTGCAGTGTCAGATGTACTTTTTATTTATACCATTTTGGGAAATGTCTAATGTTTTGATCACTTTTTATTGAAATTTTTTTGGGAGGCAAAACAACGAAAAAACGGCGGTTCAGCTCTTAATTTTTTTTTCTGGTTACATTGTTCACCGTATGGAAATAATATAAACTCATAAACTGGGCATTTTCGGACACAGAGATACCTAATGTCCGATCACCGGTAAGATGGCGCATGTACCACCGGGAAAATGTTGCCTTTGTTAGGTTTGACCAAGGCATCAGAAGGCTTAATGCTGTGGTCAGTGTGAGCATTTATCACTGGCATTGCTGCCAGGTCTCCGCTGTATAATACACTAGAGACCCGGCAGCTATGTCGGCAGTTCAGCTTCTGAGTGGCCGCCATGTTTAAAGTTTTGACATACATCATACTAGTGTTAAAGGAACTAGAAAACATATGATTTAAGGGGTTGTGCAGGATTAGAAAAACATGGCTATTTTCTTCCAGAAATCAGAGTGTGTCTGGTATTGCAGCGCAAATCTACTAAAGTAAATAGGATTGAGATGCAACCTGTGGACTGGTGTGGTGCTGATTCAGAAAACTGCAGCCATGTTGATGTAATGCTGGAGAACACCTATAAATATTATAGCATATCAATAGTCACATTAAGGACGGGGCCCCACGCGGTGTAAACGTCGCGGTCTGACTGTGACGGAAACTCTGTGGGAAAAAAAAACGCGGAGTTTTACAGTCACTGCAGGGTGGATGGGAGTCTCATCCACACCTTGCGAAAAAATAAGCGCAGCGGACAAGTTACAATTTCCAAAACTGTCGCAGTTTTGGAAATCGCAGCATGTCAAATATACCTACGGAAATGCTGGCGGTTTCCCTATAGGTATAATGGAAGCAGAAAGTCTGTAGAGGAAACCTCTGCGGACTTTCTGTTAAAACCACTGCAGGAAAAATCGTAATGAGTTTCTGCTGCGGTTTTTCTTGCAGCGTATTTTTTGCTGCGGCCCTCTAGGTGGGGCCTTAGCCTAAAGCAGGTATATTAGTAAGCGCAGTTTCACAGAGTGGTGTAACAAAAATAGCAAAAGCACATGTTTTTTTTGAGCAAAAACACACAATGTAAACGCAGCCTAGCAAATTAACTGGCGCTAATCAATTAACATAGGGAAAACACCGGACTCCTACATCCAGAAGAAACAGATACTGAAATGACTAAATGACAGGCTATACTGAATCTTTCCCCATAAAACTAAATATCGACCTCTTTGGCTTATCCTGCTCTAGAATACAGTGGGGGAAAAAAGTATTTAGTCAGCCACCAACTGTGCAAGTTCTCCCACTTAAAAAGATGAGGCCGGCCTGTAATTGTCATCATAGATAGACCTCAACTTTGAGAGACAAAATGAGAAAACAAATCCAGAAAATCACATTGTCTGATTTTTTTTTAAAAAAAATTTATTTGCAAATTATGGTGGAAAATAAGTATTTGGTCACCTACAAACAAGCAAGATTTCTGGTTCTCACAGACCTGTAACTTCTTCTTTAAGAGGCTCCTCTGTCCTCCTCTCATTACGTGTAGTAATGGCACCCGTTTGACATTGTTATCAGTATAAAAGACACCTGTCCACAACCTCAAACAGTCACACTCCAAACTCCACTATTGTGAAGACCAAAGAGCTGTGGAAGGACACCAGAAACAAAATTGTAGACCTGCACCAGGCTGGGAAGACTGAATCTGCAATAGGCAAGCAGCTTGGTGTGAAGAAATCAACTGTGGGAGCAATAATTAGAAAATGGAAGACATACAAGACCACTGATAATCTCCCTCGATCAGGGGCTCCACGCAAGATCTCACCCCGTGGGGTCAAAATGATCACAAGAACGGTGAGCAAAAATCCCAGAACCACACGGGGGGACCTAGTGAATAGCCTGCAGAAATCTGGGACTAACGTAACAAAGGCTACCGTCAGTAACACACTATGTTACTGCTACTGCTACTGTGAAGCATGGGGTCGCGACATCATGCTTTGGGGCTGTTTCTCTGCAAAGGGACCAGGACGACTGATCCGTGTACATGAAAGAATGAATGGGGCCATGTATCATGAGATTTTGAGTGCAAATCTCCTTCCATCAGCAAGGGCATTGAAGATGAAACGTGGCTGGGTCTTTCACCATGACAATGATCCCAAGCACACTGCCAGGACAACGAAGGAGTGGCTTTGTAAGAAGCATTTCAAGGTCCTGGAGTGGCCTAGCCAGTCTCCAGATCTCAACCCCATAAAAAACCTTTGGAGGGAGTTGAAAGTCCGTGTTGCCCTGCGACAGCTCCAAAACATCACTGCTCTAGAGGAGATCTGCATGGAGGAATGGGCCAACATACCAGCAACAGTGTGTGCCAACCTTGTGAAGACTTACAGAAAACGTATGACCTTTGTCATTGCCAACAAAGGATATATAACAAAGTATTGAGATGAACTTTTGTTATTGACCAAATGCTTATTTTGCACCAAAATTTGCAAATAAATTCTTAAAAAATCAGACAACGTGATTTTCTGGATTTGTTTTCTCATTTTGTCTTTCATAGTTGAGGTCTACCTATGATGACAATTACAGGCCGCTCTCATCTTTTTAAGTGGCAGAACTTGCACAATTGGTGGCTGACTAAGTACTTTTTTTCCCCACTGTATCCTGTCTGCATTTTCCACAGACTGCATACATATCCATTCATCTCAATGTCTTCATTCAGATAACAGTTTTTTTTTTACAGACCGTAGGTCCAATCACCATCCACAAATTAGCAGTGTGGGGAGCTGTGAAAAATACAAAAATCAAACATCTGCAAAATGCAGAAGTGGGAATACAAATAATGCTGGTGCCGCCACAATTTTCTGTCTCCATGTAGCCCAAACTTAAACAAGTTGTCCAGTGTTTTTCTTATGGCCTATCTTTAGGTCATATAAAGAATATACAATTAGTAAGCACACGCACTCGAGAATTTGTAAGACAGACTAGAAAAAAACCACGTTAAGCATTAAAAAAAATATATATTAGTGGACGCACCTGAAAGACTGGAGAAGCAAGGGGTGCAATATTGGTCAGCATGACCCACAATATATGGGACACTGGGCTCTGAAATAGTGTATTTTTGGAAAAAATTGCAATTTTCACTTTCACCATCAGCTGCATATTCATTTCTGGAAAATAAATGAATGCAACACTGGATGAATTCCTTCAGGGGTGTAGTTTCCAAAATAGGGTCATGTGCAAGGGATTCCACTTTACTGGCATTTCAGGGGCTCTGCAAAAATGGCATGGCATCCAAAAACCAAACTGTCTAAATCTATGCTCTAAAAACCAAATAATGCTCTGTGTGCCCAAACAGCAGTTCATACCCACTTATGACATTAAGTACGTTGTCCTGGGTACAATGCTGTCATATATGTTGGCATATGAGGACATTGAACTATTAGCTGTGAGCATGAGACCTTTCTACCTACCAAGGGAACTATCGCATGTCATCGTGATAGCTGCATATGTCCCCCCCTCTGCGAAAGCTGACGCTGCCTGCGAGGTCCTACAAGCCACGCTGAGCCTTTTACAGTTAAAACATCCCCAGGCCCTCTTTCTTCTGTCGGGTGATTTCAACCATGCCTCTCCATCATCCACACTGCCCAGTTTCACACAGTATGTAACCTGCCACACAAGAGACAACAAAACACTGGACTTGTTCTTTGCCAACGTGAGGGAGGCATATAACTCATCAGCCCTACCGCCCCTGGGGAGATCGGATCACAACCTAGTACATCTCCGACCTGTGTACAAGCCACTTGTACGTAGAGAACCAGCTGTCACCCGCACAGTGAGGATATGGTCCGAGGAGAGTGATGAGGCTCTGAGGGATTGTTTTGACACAACCGCATGGGAAGTTCTGCAGGATTCTTATGGAGAAGATATAGAAGGACTCACACACTGCATAACGGACTACATTAATTTTTGTGTGGACAACACAGTACCCACAAAAGTGGTGAGGTGCTTCTCCAATAACAAACCATGGATTAACTCTGATATAAAAACACTACTTAAGGATAAAAAGATGGCATTTAGGACAAGAGATAAGGAGGGGTTGAGGGAAGTACAAAAGGAGCTGAGGCATCAAATCAGGCAGGGAAAAGCCAGTTATAAAGAAAAAATGGAAAGGCAAATGGAAAGAAAAGACATAAGGAGGGTCTGGGAGGGGCTTAAGTCAATTTCGGGTCATAAACAGTCTGTCTGCCAGATTGAGGCAGATGTTAATTGGCTTAATGAACTAAACCTATTCTTCAACAGATTTGATCACACACCAGCTCCTCCCACCCTAGCATGTCCTTCAGCTCCCCTCACCACAATGACTTCTCCCCATGCGGCCACTTCCCAACAGACCAGTAAATCCAGGAATCCGTCTTTATCTGGCCACAGTCTGACCTTCACACGGGCCCAGGTGAGGAAGGAGATGAAAAAGATCAATGCGAGGAAAGCCGCAGGGCCAGATGACATCAGTGCAAGGCTAATTAAGACTTGTGGGGACCAGCTGTGTGGTATAATTACATATATGTATAATATGAGCCTGAGGCAGGAAATAGTCCCTGAATTATGGAAATCTTCTTGTGTGGTACCAGTTCCAAAGAAACCCCACCCTATGGACCTCAATGACTACAGACCTGTAGCACTGACATCCCACCTGATGAAGATCTTGGAGAGATTGGTTCTCACACATCTCCGCCCTCTAGTGAGCCCCGCTATGGACCCCCTCCAGTTTGCTTATCGGCCAGGCATTGGGGTAGATGATGCCATCATCCATCTTCTGCACAGGGCTCTGTCTCACCTGGAGAAACCAGGGAACACAGTGAGAATAATGTTCTTTGACTTCTCCAGTGCTTTTAACACCATACAGCCCAGGTTATTGAGGGACAAGCTGGGCCTTGCTGGAGTGGACCACCACCTCTCCAACTGGATCCTAGACTACCTCACAAATCGACCTCAATACGTGAGAGCCCAAGACTGTGTGTCAGGTACCGTGATCTGTAATACGGGGGCACCTCAGGGAACGGTTCTCGCCCCTTTCCTCTTCACACTGTACACTGCAGATTTTAGGTGCAACTCATCCAGCTGCTACCTACAGAAGTATTCTGACGACTCTGCAATAGTGGGTCTCATCACAGATGATGATGATGACAGGGAGTACAGAGAACTGAACCAGGATTTTGTGGACTGGTGCCACCGGAACCACCTGAAGATTAACGCGGGGAAGACGAAGGAGATGGTGGTGGACTTCCGTAAAGGCAGAAGCCCTCCTAAACCAGTGGACATCCTGGGGACGGGCATCGAGATTGTGAACACCTATAAGTACCTGGGTTTGCGCCTTAATAATAAGCTGGACTGGGCAGATCATATGGAGGCCCTGTACAGGAAGGGCCACAGCAGGCTCTACCTGCTTAGGAAGCTGAGAGCCTTTGGAATCCGGGGGGCACTTCTTAGAACTTTCTTCAACTCGGTAATGGCATCAGCCATCTTCTTTGGAGTGGCCTGCTGGGGGAGCAGCATATCAACCAGGGATAGGAATAGACTCGACAAGCTGCTTAGAAAGGCCAGCTCTGTCCTGGGGAGCCCACTGGACCCAGTGCAGGTGGTGGGTGACAAAAGGATACTGTCCTTGGTGAGCTCCATGCAGAAGAAGAAGTCCCATCCCATGCATGAGACTGTGATTGCGCTGGGCAGTACTGTCAGTGACCGACTGCTCCACCCTAGGTGTGAGAAGGAGCGCTATTGGAAGTCTTTCCTCCCCACCGCGGTTAGGCTGTACAACCAACACCGACCTAAGCGGAGATCATTACACACAGAGAAGTGAAATATCTCTCTGCCTGTTAAATCCCCCCCCCCCCCGCTACTTCCTATCTGTCTGTCTGCTATCAAAGTAATGCCTCTTACCTTGGAACATTCCTGTACATGTTGTATTTGTATTTGTATCTGCTTATCTTGGCTGCTGTAACACACTGAATTTCCCCATTGTGGGACTATTAAAGGACTATTATTATTATTATTATTATTATTATTATTATAAACTGCAGCCTGGGCACACAGCAGGGCGCAGATGTGAAGGAGCGCTATGTGACTTTTGGAATGTAGATTAACTCTAGGTTCACATCTGTGCCCACTTAAAAAGCAGTTACCCGTGGAAACCCGCAGACCCCATAGACTATAATGGGGTCCGTTGGGTTCAAGCAGGACTTTTCTCTCCACATTTTTCAAGCGGAATGGGGGTCGGAATCCAGGAGCAGATGTGAACCTAGCCTTAGATGTTTGGTATTTGGACACCATGTCACGTTTGCAGAGCCCCTGAGGTACCAATAAAGTTGAATGCCCTAGGGAGTGACCTCATTGCAACCTTAAAAGAACTTATCAAGGGGCATAGTGAGCAAATGTGAATGCCCAGCGGATAGAGAAAAATGATTATGTAAGCTGTGCAGCGTACACCAAATTCTCTACTATTTCCCCAGTAGCATATATGATTGGAGGGTCACTTCTGGTGTCTTTTCCCTTATAAGCTCTAAATCTAGGGTGTATCCTGATATACGCTTGCACAGCTTATACAATCCCTTCTTGCTGCAGCCAGTTTTGCCCTAAAATATGGCAATTTTGGGGGTTTTTGTCATCACATTAAACAAGCTATATGTTTTTGTTTTTTCTGGTGATGTACCATATGAGGTCTTGTTTTTTTGCGGATTGAGATGCATTTTGTAATAACACCATTTATAGACTAAATTTTATTAACTCTTTCTTGGTAGATTAAAAAAAACACCATCAATTCTGGAACTGCTTTTTACCTTTTAAAATTTTTGCTGTTTAGCATACAGCAAAAGCAACATTACCTTTATTCTATGAGTTGGTACGATTACAGCGTTACCTAATTTATATTGTTTTTTTACACGTTACACATTTTGCAGAACAAAAACCCATTTGGGGAAAGAAACATTTTAATTTTCTGTTGATAAGTTGGTTAAGGGGTTATGTTTTTTTATTGGTACTGTTTTAAGTGTACATGTGACTTTTTGATCACTTTTTATACCATATTTTGAAAGTCATGATGGTGAAAAATCATTAATTCTGGTGTTCAAAGTGCACATTAAATAATGTTTACGGGTTCTTAGGATGAGGTGATACAGAATATATATTGTTTTTATTAATTTTTAGTTTTTTTTTTTTTGCCTAAATCATTATTAATTTATTAATTTTTTTTAACACTTTTGATTTATTTATTTTTTTTTCTGATATACCACTAGGGGACTTCTTCTGATCTCTGGTTCAGTAATATATACTGCAATACACATGTACTGCAGTTATATACGGTATGTCAGCCTATGCAGACACATAGGCTGGCTTCCTCACTTACGGGCAGAATCAACCAGGTATGTGGCTCTAGCATGGTCAGTGATGCCCAAAATACATATCACCCCCAAATAGCCCCCCTCTCCCTGCTCAACACGCCACGGTGGGGGCATATGGGGGGCAGTATAACCTCTTAGATGTTGCGGCAGTCATGTTTAAACCTGAAATGCCAGTGTAGGACTGAACTTCTTGATATGCCAACCATCTTACACTGGAGATAACCCCCACATTTTCACAATAGACAGATACCCATACATTAGCCACTAAACTCTGGTCAGATATTCACATACAGTGTACAGTGAAAATTCTCCTATTGGAGAAGAACATTAACAATCAATTTATTTGGAATTGTTCATTGGTGTTGTATGTGACTGTTTAAGAATCAGAAAAATTAGACTATGACCTTCTGAGCAACTGATGTGAGAGATGACAAGTGTATAGAGCTGTAGGATATATTGGTGCACTATAAGCAACAGGAAATAAGTATTTGTGGACTGAAGTGCTTTAAGTGATAATAAACTGCTCATGAACTGGTATAATAGCACCATCTGTTGGTAGACTAGTAGCACTGATGACTTTGAGTGACAAGAGTGGCACAGTCAGTACTATATATAGTATGTATAAGCATCAAACCGTGTTGGTGAAGAAAGTAAAATAATGCAGAGTGTTGGCCTGCAATGTGAGGCAGCACAGTCTTGCGTGGGATTGCTCCACAAAACCATGTAATTTTTAGAAAATACAAATGGCTAACATTATACTGTACAATCAGTGGTGAACCTAGCCTCTTTGCTGCCTGAGGCGGACTATAGAAAGACGCCCCCCACCCAAAAAAAAAAAAAAAATAAAGTTTGCATGCTACTAGCTTCACACACTGTTATCGTCGCACAATATACACAATACACAAAGTTATGAAACAGTTTTTAAGAATTCTTCTTCCTGTATTACTTCAGTATCAGATCAACAACACGGTATTAACAATGAAAGTAACTTCACACATCTTCTGCTTGGTGGATGGACGAGCCCACGTGGCCCCCATTCTCTATAATAGGAGCGCCGCCGATAGCTGAGTACTGGACTTCGGGTATCTTTGGCGCTCCCATTGAAGTGAATGAGAGCCACGCGGGTTCGTCCATCCAGCAAGCGACACACCTATATACAGTATATATGGCTGCGGTCAGGCTGAATTCCCACCCAGTGGGGGAAAAAACCCAATTCACAGGCTCAGTGGGGGTCTCAGCAGATAGACCGCCAACACTCAGGTATTTATACTCTATCATTTAGGTGAATACAGTGCAGTAACATTTTGTGACTTACAGGTGACGTCTCTGACTAATCGGTCACATTTCCCTTCTCTTCCCTTTGGACCGCCATGACCACTTCTTCCAGCTGTGACTTGTCTCTGTAAAGTTTGCAACACAGACATCTTTGGCTCCTCACTTTTCCAGGCATCCAACCCACATTGTCCTCACCTACACTAAGCCCCCATCCTGCTTGTGAAAGATCCTCAGTGCGCCAACACCGCTGTGGCCACACCTAAGTCTTCTTTCATATAAAAACCACACTCACCGCCAGTGAGTGCCGGGTTCACAAGATAAATACAAGACAAGCTTTCTAAATTTTATATATTTATTAACCCCTAAATGGGTTGGTATTAACATCTAACACATGCAGTTCAGAACAGATATGCAGATGTATGCATGCATTAACAGTTACTAGTTACAATATACAGTACTTAAAATAAAAGGGAATAAAGGTGATATAATTACTTTACCACGCATCTCCTTGATGTGGCTCTATAGTCCAACCCTCACACATAGCATGTGTGAATAACCCAGTGGAGGCAGCGGCATTAACTCCTAGCATGTGGCATCACAGTATATTCCAGCCTGCATGCTCTCATCACAGTCTCTCAGTAACTCTTGTAGTCTCAGCACAGTCTCTCAGTAATAGTCTCTTGTAGTCTGATCATAGTAAGCAGCAGCATTCCAACCTGCATGCTCATCACAGCAGCCTCTCCTCATGGTCTGTCTGTAACAACTCTGTAGTCTGTGATGGTCTCAGCCCAATCTCCTCCCATTGCCTCTTACCTCATCTTTTATAGCCTTTATGCCACCTCCCAGAATGAGGTTACCGGCGGCAGCTAGTCTGATTGAATAATGCACTCAAGTCCAGATCCTTTGTAAAGAGCTGAGACCAAGTGAAATGATACAATGTTATCAGCCATATCTGATCTACCAGTGCAGACTGGACAATGCAGGTGTTTGTTTGATCACTCAGGGCTGTGTAGGAGTACAATGGATCCCTGCTGGGATGGATACAAAGCCCTATTGTTACAATGTTGCTTCTACTGATAACATACAACTAGGATTATAGCTGCGCACCTTATGAGTAAATGCAGGTAAGAAGGGAGATACTATTCCCAGAGATCAAAATACATCTCTGAGTTATAGCCATATTTAAGCAGAATCATCACACCTCCCCCTTTAGATGGGGCTTGCAGGAAGTAGGGGCCTACGCCCCTCTTCTGAAAGCACCTCCGCCTCCAGCTTCTCAGGCTCTGGCCCCAAGGCTCCCTCACCTCCCCCCGGGGTCCCAGCAGACTCGGGCCTTGTCAGACTCCGAGGGTGGTTGAGCGCCACGCGCCTTCAATATGTCCAGACTAGGGTCAGCTTGGACAGCATCTCTGAACTCTTGGCTGGAGTGAGACAAAAGAGAGGTGCATGTTACATAGCTGCTGGACCCTTCTGGCTCTCTAGTCTGACTAGGGACACTTCTAAGGCTCAGGCCCTGATCCACGTACACTTGGCTTCCTCCTGCCTGTTCTGGGTCCGCTTACTGAGTGCTGGCACCCTGTGGAGCCACACTCATAACCTCAGGCCCTTGGGATACTAGTTCAGAGACCCCATCCCGGCGGTCTCTCAGGGTCTCTCTCACACTAGCCGCTAGTTGGGAGAGTTCTAGGGGGTTCTGCACCTCCCCCTTTGCTTCCAAACCTAGGGGCACCTCTGGTTTTGGCACAGGTACGTTTGGACCCTGTTCCTCCTGTACTTGGGTGGGTGATGGTGATACTTTGGGCAAATGACTGAGATCATGCTTTCCCAAACCATCCCCCCACAATACATTGACAGGTAATACATTGGACATACCCTCTTCTTGGCTCACACCTCCAGTACCCCCTGCCATCTGCACTTGGGCCATGGGCACTCCTGGAATAGAACTGGACAGAAGAGACGTGTATGTCTCATACCGGCCGGACTCTTCCGGCTTCAAGGGAGTGAGGCTAGTCATGGCGGTCTCAGCACCGACTCCAGGTGGTGTAGGCAACGGTTCAAGGGTCGGAACGCCCTCCACCCTTGTAGCACTCTGGCTGCGGGCTAACACCGCATTACCAGCAGTCCGTCCCTCACCTGGATCGGCCATAAGATCCCCATAGCCTTCCTGACCACCTGGCACATGGTCAGCAGTTGGGTGCTTATCGGATGCACTGGGCGAAATAGTAGAAGTCGCTTCCAGTGACTCAGAAGAGCTACCCTGTACACTTTCACAACAAGCATTGGCAATTACATTGACAGTACCTTCATTAGCAATTGTTAATTCACACCGGGCCTCAATGAGATCTGCAGTAGACATGTTAACAAGCTGGGAGGGAGACGCCCCCGCAGATGTGGGTGTGTCTACAGACAAAGTCTCATTGGCTCCTAGCACGGGGGTGAACAAAGCATCAATAACATTTTTGCTGAGCTGGGTTGCAGGAAGTTCAGTTGCATCTTCCCTGCTCTCAGCTGAAGGCAACTCATTAGCATGTACACTTACTGCCATGGGAAGTATCTCAGAGAGGGGGTTACGGGCCCTCTCTGCAGATATGACAGACACATTATCAGCATTAATCATAGACAGTTTATCACAGTAAATTGGGGTGCTCCCCACCCCATATTGGGACATCATAGGTCCTAAATCACTTCCCAACAGTACATTAGCAGGCAAATCAGTCAATAGTCCCACAGTCCGCATTCCTTTGCCTGCACCCCCGTCCAGATACACAGATGGGCCACCTGCTGTGGCTTGGGAAGCAGGGAAGTTCTCAGGGTGGTTGGGGCACTCCTCCTTGAAATGTCCTGTCTGGTTACAGGCATGGCCCCGCTGCACCTCCCCTTTTAGATGGGGTTTGGGGAAGGTCACTAGGTTGCCCAGAGTTCTTGGGACATGGGAGGGACCACCCGGGGCATAGTTTGTCTCACCCGACCTGACGACAGATGGCTGTGGTGAACTCCGGCCTGGCGTCTCCTTCTAACTTGAGGGTCTCGGCAGGGTTGTTGGAGTTTGCGCATGGGCGGATTGTGCCCGCTGGGAGATTTCCCCGCCTCTTCAGCTCAAGCTGATACTCCCTCTCGGCCTGTCGC
This sequence comes from Leptodactylus fallax, assembly GCA_947044405.1. Taxonomy (NCBI): domain Eukaryota; kingdom Metazoa; phylum Chordata; class Amphibia; order Anura; family Leptodactylidae; genus Leptodactylus; species Leptodactylus fallax. Next base: position 4,425,212 of record CAMRHE010000164.1, on the reverse strand, counting down.
TCAGCAGCCTTCCTCTCTCTCTCTGCCTGTCGCTCAGCAGCCTCACGATCAGCCTTGCGTTCTCGTTCTACAGCTTCCTGAAAACAGTACAACGCCTGCAGGCATATGTTAGGGTCCCTGGTGCTTAAGTGCTGCAGGGCCGTTTGCCAGTATGAAGCCATTCCCCCAGCAAGGCTGGGGCTACTGGTCCCTCCTGGTGAAGTAATCCTTGGGACCGGGCTGCTTGCCGCACTTCCTGGCCTAGCCCCAAAATCAGGACTCTGCTCGATTCTCTGCATGGCTGTGGCTGCCTCCATTTCAGCCATACGCTCAGGATCTCCAAAAGCCTGGTTCAGCAGTTCTGGAGATCTGCTTCTGGGCCCACTAGCCATCCACTGGTATTTGCCAAATAAAAGATAGGATAGAATACAAAGAGTAAGGGAGGGGAACAGCACTGTATCAAACTTTCACTGTATCTTAATGCTTGCTTTAATACCGAGCTTGTCTCATAGGATTACTACAATCCCCAGCGTTTGAGGGATAAAGGTCCCCAACGCATGCTGTTTATCCTAAGATCCCACCACGCTGCCACCAATGTGAATGATCCTCAGTGCGCCAACACCGCTGTGGCCACACCTGAGTCTTCTTTCATATAAAAACCACACTCACCGCCAGTGAGCGCCGGGTTCACAAGATAAATACAAGACAAGCTTTCTAAATTTTATATATTTATTAACCCCTAAATGGGTCGGTATTAACATCTAACACATGCAGTTCAGAACAGATATGCAGATGTATGCAAGCATTAACAGTTACTAGTTACAATATACAGTACTTAAAATAAAAGGGAATAAAGGTGAAATAATTACTTTACCACGCATCTCCTTGATGTGGCTCTATAGTCCAACCCTCACACATGGCATGTGTGAATAACCCAGTGGAGGCAGCGGCATTAACTCCTAGCATGTGGCATCACAGTATATTCCAGCCTGCATGCTCTCATCACAGTCTTTCAGTAAACGCTTGTAGTCTCAGCACAGTCTCTCAGTAATAGTCTCTTGTAGTCTGATCATAGTAAGCAGCAGCATTCCAACCTACATGCTCATCACAGCAGCCTCTCCTCATGGTCTGTCTGTAACAACTCTGTAGGCTGTGATGGTCTCAGCCCAATCTCCTCCCATTGCCTCTTACCTCATCTTTTATACCCTTTATGCCACCTCCCAGAATGAGGTTACCGGCGGCAGCAAGTCTGATTGAATAATGCACTCAAGTCCAGATCCTTTGTAAAGAGCTGAGACCAAGTGAAATGATACAATGTTATCATCCATATCTGATCTACCAGTGCAGACTGGACAATGCAGGTGTTTGTTTGATCACTCAGGGCTGTGTAGGAGTACAATGGATCCCTGCTGGGATGGATACAAAGCCCTATTGTTACAATGTTGCTTCTACTGATAACATACAACTAGGATTATAGCTGCGCACCTTATGAGTAAATGCAGGTAAGAAGGGAGATACTTTACCCAGAGATCAAAACACATCTCTGAGTTATAGCCATATTTAAGCAGAATCATCACACTGCTGCTACCCAATTATAAAATATATGATATAACCCCCCATAATGAATAATACTCCCAAGTGCATCTTTATATTAATAATGTCAGTGTGTACCCTGTATAAATAGTGCCCCTTATTAATAATGCCCCAGGTGTTAACTAATTAAAAGGTTTTACAGGTCATTAATAAACTAATCAGTGGGGCTCAAAAACCATGGACCCCCACTGATCAGCTGTTTGAATGGTACCTGTGTAGCGCCGTGACCGCTTCTCTGTTTACATAGTGTCATTCATCTCATAGCGGCCATGTCATGTAACTACAGCCTCGTCCTATACACGTCTATGTGACAAGGCTGGAATGACATCACACGGTCACTATAAACAGACAGCGTATAATATAAACAGGCGCCATAGCCCCTGTTTATAGTACCCCATTTACACACACTATAATGTTCCACAGCAGCCCCTGCACACAGTATTATGGCCTGCAGTGGCCCCTGCACACTGTATTATGCCTCACAGCAGCCCCTGCACACGGTATTATGCTCCATAGTGGCCCCTACACACTGTATTATGCCTCGCAGCGGCCTCTGCACACGGTATTATGCTCCATAGTGGCCCCTGCACACTGTATTATGCCTCGCAGCGGCCCCTGCATACGATATTATGCTCCATAGTGGCCCCTGCACACGGTATTATGCCCCACAGTGGCCACTGAACACGGTATTATGCTCCATAGTGGCCCCTGCACTGGTATTATGCGCCATAGTGGCCCCTGGACTGGTATTATGCTCCACAGTGGCCCCTGCACAGGGTATTATGCTCCACAGTGGCCCCTGCACAGGGTATTATGCTCCACAGTGGCCCCTGCACAGGCAATTCTGCTCCACAGTGGCCCCTGCACAGGGTATTATGCTCCACAGTGGTCCCTGCACACGGTATTATGCTCCACAGTGGCCCCTGCACATGGTATTATGCTCCATAGCGGCCCCAGCGCACGGTATTATGCTCTATAGTGGCTCCTGCACTCGGTATTATGCTCCACAGTGGCTTCTGCACTGGTATTATGCTCCACAGTGGCCACTGCACATGGTATTATGCCCCATAGTTGCCCACCCATGAACTATTATTATACTCTGGGGTCTTTTCAGACCCCAGAGTATAATGATCGGAGACCCAGGGGAGGTGACAAACATAAAAACCAGTGTTACTTACCTATCCTGGACACCGGTACACTCCCCGCAGGTTTCGGCTCGGTTTCATTGCACACACACGTCACGTGATCAGGCCGGCGACGCGAACTGATGACTTCACAGAGGGCCCAAAGCCTGCTCGGAGTAACATCGGATTGCAGGAGAGGTGAGTAGCATTGTTTTTATGTTCCTTCACCTCCCCTGGGCCACCAATTATTATACTCCGGGGTCTGAAAAGACCCCGGAGTATAATAATAGTAGTATTTGAGGCCCGCGGCCTCACTTACCAATGCCCGCGGCTGCTCATAGCGCTATCCACTTCCCCTTCTGCGTCCCATAGCAGAAGGGGAAGCGGGGGGCGGCCACGAGCAGACACGGGGGGTAGGTAAATAAATAGGCCGTTACCTGCTGTGGATACTCCAGCAGGTTACGGCCTATATATATAGAGATATATATATCTATATATAAAAAAAAGTTATCCGCACCTACCTGCGATGCCTTGACGCAGCCGTCGCCTCCTCTTCTTGTCCGCGACGTCGGTGTCTCAGCGTAGGCTGCGCTATCACATCATTGTATCGCCATCTGCGCTATGATGCGGACGTCTCGTAAACCAGCCCAGGAGAGGCCCCGCTCAGCTTTGTTTTTTTTTTAAAGCGGTCTGTCCTGGGCTGGTTTACATTAAATAACTAGTAAAAATGCCGTCCCCCAGACAGTGACGGACAGTGCCGCCTGAGGCGGCCGCCTCACTTCGCCTCATTAGTGGTGCACCCCTGTGTACAATAGAAAATATGTGATTCCCAGCACAGTCCACTCTGGAACATATAGCAGTTCTTCTCAAACCAGATAAGGATCCTGTGATGATTCTGCTTAAATATGGCTATAACTCAGAGATGTATTTTGATCTCTGGGTATAGTATCTCCCTTCTTACCTGCATTTGTTCATAATGTGCGCAGCTATAAGCCTAGGTGTATATTGGCAGTAGTAGAAACACTGGAACAATAGGGCTTTGTATCCATCCCAGCAGGGCTCCATTGTATTCCTACACAGCTCTGAGTGATCAAAGAAACATGCATTGTGCAGATAGATCAGACCTGGTTGATAACATTGTATCATTCCACTTGGTCTCAGCTCTATACAAAAAATCTGGACTTGAGTGCATTATTCAATCAGACTTGCTGCCGCCGGTGACCTCATTCTGGGAGGTGGCATAAAGGGTATAAAAGATGAGGTAAGAGGCAATGGGAGGAGATTGGGCTGAGACTACAAGAGTTTACTGAGAGACTGTGATGAGAGCATGCAGGCTGGAATATACTGTGATGCCACATGCTAGGAGTTAATGCCACATGCCAAGAAGCCTCCACTGGGTTACTCACACATGCCATGTGTGAGTGGTGGACTATAGAGCCACATCAAGGAGATGCGTGGTAAAGTAATTATTTCACCTTTATTCCCTTTCATTTTAAGTACTGTATATTGTAACTAGTAACTGTTAATGCTTGTATATATCTGCATATCTGTTCTGAACTGCATGTGTTAGATGTTAATACCGACCCATTTAGGGGTTAATAAATATATAAAATTTAAAAAGCTTGTCTTGTATTTATCTTGTGAACCCGGCACTCACTGGCGGTGAGTGAGGTTTTATATGAAAGAAGACTCAGGTGTGGCCACAGCGGTGTTGGCGCACTGAGGATCTTTCACAGATCCTCAGGCCTGCAAAAGTTATACATCTATATCCTTATTAAATGTAGATCTCAAGATATTCATCAAATTGATTGAACCCATCATGCCCCTGCATAGTCATTCCGATCTGGTGGGTTTTGAGCTGGAGCGTTTGGCTCGGGACTAAAACCTTAGACATTCACCACACTCAAACCCATTATATCCTTCTCATAATTCTTTCCCTGGATGCCAATAGAATATCTTGGCCTTGCCTATGGCAACACATAGCTCTAAGACCCAACTTATCAGCTAATTTATGTAATTCACCCTTTGCCTGACTTAAAATCAATAACTCCCTCTCAGCTCCTTCACCATACACAGGGATATGATGTGTTTGAGTGTAGTGAATAATGTCTAAAATTTTAAGGGTATAGTCCCGAGCCAACCACTCCAGCACAAAACCCACGAGATCAGGGTGAATAAGCAGGGGCATGCATGGGTTCAATCTAAGAGCCAACAATTTGGTGAATATCTTGAGATCTACATTTAATAAGGATATAGGCGTATAACTTTTGCAAGCCTGAGGATTCTTATCTGTTTTGAGAAGAACTACTATATGTGCCAGAATGGACTCTGCGGGGAATCACATATTTTCTACTGCACAGTATAATGTTAGACATTTCTCCCCTCTCCCCCTTCTCTATGTTTTTGTCATGGAGCACCTCCAGGCATTGGACATCTGGGTCATCTTAGTTGGAAACATAGAATACAAATTCTCTGCCTTTGCAAGTGATTTGTTTGTGTACTTTGAATCCTCATATTTCTTTGCCATCACTGATGTCCAAGCTGGCCCGTTTTAGTCTGTGGTCAAACTTTTAAAGTCAACACCACAAAGTCTAAGGCTCTCAACATTACCTTCCCCTCTTCCACTGCTGCTACTCTTAAAGCCAATTTCCTTTTTGCGTTTATGTCAACAGGAATATCTTATTTGGGTATCAAACCCTTCCCTAATTTAACTCAACTGTTTGTTGACAGCTTCCTCCTCATGCTCTTCAGCTTTGAGGCTGACCTGCACTCCTGGAGGTAACTTTTTGCTCTATTATTATATTGCAGCACACACCCAACTCTTTTTTTTTTTTTTCATAACTACATCTCCAAGTCTTGTGTCCATTTTGCCTACGGCCCAGATGTCTTTTACAACTTGCCACACCTTAGCAAGAATACTCACAGCAGGACCCTGGGAATCCTTGGTGGACACCACTGGGCCCTTCCTTCCTAGTACAACCCTGCTCTTCCATCCAGTCTGAGCCCTCGTGTCTTTCTGGGTGGTACAAAACCTGGCCACTCAGATATGCACATCTGCTCATGGCATGGGAGACTCTTGAAAACCACTATCTGCGCCGCTCCCTGCTACGATATCACTTTGAATATCTGCTAGTCCAACATTTCCTCCACACCCATCTATAAACTCATCATAGTGAAGCAGTCTCAATAAATCCCTGCATTTTGTAAAGCTTGGTAAGAGGAGCTAGGGAAAACCTTTACTGCAGCTCAATGGTTCAAATGTTTTTGGCTCTCCCATAGGGAGGTCATTGCTACTTGGGTCCAGTTCATTTTAACTAGGTGATACAAAGTCCTGGTGCATTTACATTGATGGTTCCCTTCGATCCCGGACACTTGCTGGCACTGTGGGTCCGGACAATGTACCATGGCACACATATGGTGGGGGTGCCCTTCTCTAACACGTTTCTCGATGGTTGGGACCAAGGGTGATACTTGAAGTAATGGGAGATTCCATTCCTAATGCTTCAGAAGCAGTACTACTATTCATGTTTTGATATTGTCCCTCTCATTATACAAAAAGTCCTTGACACGTCACCACCTACAACCTGCTAAGACCACCATTCCAAGAAGATGGAGGTCCCCTGACCTTCCCCCCACACACATACTTGTAGTCCCATTTTGCCGACACTTGGTTATCATGGATGACAAGTTATCCCCCACTGAAACTTCCATTCAGGTATCAATATTTTTTTTTCTGGGCCTGTGATGCCTTTTATGCTCTTACTGTGGTTCCTAGATCCTCCCCTCTCAACTCTCCCCTCAACTCCTTCCGTTTTCTTCCTACCTCACCGTTTCTCACACTGTCTATCTCTCTTTTCTACTTGATAATTGCTATTATATTGGTCCTTTTTTTTTTTTTTTTTTTTTTTTTTTGTTATTGTACCGTTGTGTATGTTTTTGATTCTTGGCTTTGAGCAAGTTCCCCTATTCTATTTGTTTATTTTTTTTGTATTCTCTAATATTTTGGAAAATTAACTATTAAAATATTTGAATGAAGAAAAAAATAAGATATGTGATAGTCATGACAAATGATAAGCATTTACTTCTAGTGCTTTCAGCATTCAACTTGTGACATGACAGGTTTGTGACATCATGTCACTATGGTTTCAACATTCCATCATTCCTAAAACTTAAGCCTGGTTTTTACGGTCTGCAGACTTATTTTACAGTGGACGCAAAGGGCAGTTTGAAGCTGGGCAAGATGTGGATGTTAGAATTTAACCAAAAACAGAACACAAAGATAATGTGCCACAGTGCACTGTAGTTTTTGGGACTTGCAAGCTGGTCAGAGCAAATCCTTTTGGTTTAAATTAAGAAAATTTATGACATAGAGAAAGCAGCCTAAAGGTTGACCGTTTGTTAAAGGAGCCAAAGAAGCCTAAAGATTGGACATCTGTTAATAACATCATGGCAAGAAAAAGCAAATGTAGAGACTAGCAACTCAGAGTCCCGAGTGGGGGAAAGCCAGAGGAACCCAAGTTAAGGTAAATGTTTACAAAGTATCAGACAGAATATTGTCATAAATGTTCCCATGAATGCTTTAGCTGTCACTAGGGAACTGAATAGGTATTGCCCAAAGTCAATATCATGCTCTTCTATTATGTGTTTTAGGGAATACATGGTCCAGAATGGTCATTTAATTTGTATGCTGATTTGTAAAATTAAAAGTAAGAGTAAGACCCTAGTATATGGAATAGACTTCAAGCTTACCTGTGGATAATAGCATGAAAAGCTATTCCTCACAATGTACAGAGCCAGAAGTAGATGCAGCACTGTAACAGGCCTGGTCTCTGCACAGTGTATGAAGCCATCTGCTTCTGGATCTGTATACTGCTCAGAGAACAGCTAATTGGACCATGTCTGCCACTAACAATCCTATATGACTGAACTATCTAAAGGATCGGCCATTAATATAAACTGCTAACTACTGTTAAGCAAAACCTCGGTTAATGGAACCACGGATAACAGGGATTTACTGTATTTAATTTTTGTTATTTTATGTTTACTTTAAGTGTGAAAAGATCATCCTCCAAAAAGCCAAGTCAACAAGCACCAAGTCAGCTTCCTTAACTCTCCATTAGCATGTTACCACCTGAACCAACATGAGGGATTTTAGAGAAAAATGCAGCCTGCTCCACAACTAGATTCAGCCCTCACCAGTTTACCAATACCAACTTTCCTAAGTAGGTTCCTTTACGTAAATCTTTCCATTATCTCTGTAGGGACTGATGATGATGGCTCTGTGGACTGTTATCTCACACCTGCAGATGCATTTTTTATGTCTTGTACATTTTTTTAAGTCAGTATATTTCTGGAGTTGTATCTAATTGTATTCTAATTTATTTTAGGAGAATGGTAACAATTTTCTCCTAAGCAATACCAAGGAGGATGAAGCTCTGCGCTACAGCAATTCATTTACTACTGTGTCCATATTAGGAAACTCTTGATACCTGACTCTGACCCCTAACTCCTTACACTGTCACCTGACTCTAAGCCCTAATGTTAATAACTGACTCTAACATGTGACTCTGCCACAATGCTGTCTTTTGACACTGATAACTGATGCTGATAACTGTCCCTTACATTTTACACTGACTGTGACCCGATATCTCATGATAATAAAATCTAGACTGCTGAATTTGATAACTGACCAACATCTGACTGCTTACTCTGACACCTAAACCTGACATGTGACATTGACTTCTTTCTCTGACACCTGAGGCATATAACTGACATCTCATTCTGAAATTTGACTCTGACTGTAACTTGTGACTCTGACCACAATGCTAACCCCTGACACTGATCCCTGACATCTCACAAAAATACAATCATGACTGCTGAATCTGATAACTGACCCAACATCTGATTGCTTACTCTGACATCTAAACCTGACATGTGACATTGACATATCAAGCTGATAACTGACCCTGACATGTAACTCTGGCACCGAGACTGACTTTTGGCTGATATTTGAAGCATATAACTGACATCTCATTATGAAATTTGACTCTGACACCTGACTGTAACTTGTGACTCTGACTCCAATGCTGACCCCTGACACTAATCCCTGATGTTGGTGGCCACCCCTGACACTGGACTCTGACACTTGACTAGTGACTCTGACACCTGAAGATGACACAATCCTGTCTGATGACTCTGATAAATGACCAACATCTGATGCTGATATGAGACCCAAGTCTGACATGTGACTGACACTGACTTTTCATTGTGACACCTAATGCAGATAACTGACTTCTCATTGTGACACCTGACACTGACAAATAAAACTGACCCCTCAAATGTCATTTTAATACCTGAATCTGACACCTGTCATTTCTTTTATCTAATGCTTGCATATCATTTAGCCATGAAATAGGACTCACGTGCTTAGTTATTGCATACCTGCAAATTAAAGTGCCATTTTCCTGCTTTATTTAAGTTCCTTGTCTTTTTATTATTATTATTTTTACATCCTCTGTCAGTTTTAATTGTTGTAACACACAATTATCTGTAACATTCAATGGGGCTGATGTATGAATGTTGTCTTGGACTATTTAAAGCTACAACAAGCAGATGCACCCAATTTGCTACATCTGCTGATCCTTTGTAATAGATTTGTAGTATCTTGCTCGACAAACATTTAGTTAAATGGGAGCGCCGGAGATAGCGAAATATAGCACTCGGCTGTCTCTAGCAATCCCATTGAAGTGAATGGGAGCGCCAACTGTCACCAGTCCCGTCCTTATTCAGCCTGGTAGCGCTCAGGTTGAATGTGGAGCTGGAGAAAAGGCCTGCAGACGTCATTTCGTGGGTCAGTCACTTTCACAGAGTAAATGGTGATGATGCAAACAGAAGATGTTCCGCCTGATCTGTCATTCTATCAACATTTCAGTCTGTTGTTCTGATCATATGATGGATCAGAACAATGGACTAAAAATGGCAGTGTTAACCCAGTCCTTTGCTCATGTAAGCCAGTCTTTTGATGCAAATTGATGCAATGTCTTTTAAGGCTTTACTCACATGACACTGAGAACACATTGATTTTAATGTGCTTATTTACATGTCAATTTTTTTTTGACAGACCATTTTTCACAGCCGTTTAAAAAGCTAACATGCCGCATTTTTGTCCATTTTGATGGACAAATGGACCCAACAGAAATCAGTTGAATCCTTTTTTAATGGATGTAAACTAATTGACTTTTGTTTTACGTCCATTAAAAACAGATCAGTGGGTTATGGTCAAAAAAGACAAACCAATGAAATTCATCCGTTTTTTAAACAGACAGTTCAAAAAACGTATGCTACACGTATGGCATACGTAAGGCCAAGACAACGGATGCAAATCAACTGTTAAAACAGACACGTACGTCTGTCCTTTAACGGCCATTAGATCCATCAAAAACATCACTGTTGTGTGAATGGGGCCTGAAGGAATTGGCCATGCATTTTATTAGGGCACTCCAACTATCAACTCAGGAAATGTGAGGAAATGGGTTAAAGGGGTTGTCCGACATAGTTTTTGAATGATTTACAGTGCTGTGAAAGGGGTCATGAACATGAAAAAACTTTACTCACCTCTCCCTGAACTTACGTTTCCAGAGGCAGCAGGTCCTGTCTTTGGTTTACAGGTTCCCCACTGATGTCAGCAGACACATCCCATTTGTACTAGATAAGCGCTGCAGCCAATCACAGGCCTCAGCAGTGACCTCTTCACAAATGTCATGTGACTGTTGTGACATGTTATTATAAAAGAGGTCACTGCTGAGGCCTGTGATTGGCTGTAGCAGTCACCTGGCACACACAAAAAAAACCTTTCTAGTATACTTGTTGGAAAATAAACTGTTGAAAGTGCTTATTGGTCAGTGAAATAATCAGTCTGATGCAAGAAGAACACTATGGTAAGTGTGCCCTTAGGTATGGGGGTGGCCCCATGTGGTTTGGAAAAGGGCACAGGATATTAAAACTTGGAGGCACAATCCGACTAGGCATATATATTAGTTTTTAAATACACTGTGCCCCCTCCATGCTTGCTGCAAGGTGGTTCCAGAGGCAGTCGCCTACCCCTGCCTAATCCTCATTCCGGCCCTATCATGAAAATCCATATATTTCAAATCAAGAAGAGATATGAATATCATCAGGAAAAAGCATTTCTCAAACACAACCATTGTAAAAAGTTTCCCTGCACTGTATTGACTATGAATATGATCCTGGATTTGGCCATAAATATATTGAGATGTACACACGTGGACAAAATTGTTGGTACCCCTTGTTTAATGAAAGAAAAACCCACAATAGTAACAGAAATAACTTGAATCTGACAGACTGGAATTTGCCAAACTACATGTTGAAAAGCCACAAAGCTTCTGGGAGAATGTCCTATGGACAGATGAGACAAAAATCGAAATTTTTGGCAAGGCACATCAGCTCTATGTTCACAGACGGAAAAATGAAGCATATCTTGAAAATAACACTGTCCCTACATGGAGGAGGCTCTGTTATGTTCTGGGGCTGTTTGCTGCATCTGGCACAGGATGTCTTGAATCTATGCAGGGTACAATGAAATCTCAAGACTATCAAGGGATTCTAGAGAGAAATGTGCTGCCCAGTGTCAGAAAGCTTGGTCTCAGTCGCAGGTCATGGGTCTTGCAACAGGATAATGACCCAAAACACACAGCTAAAAACACCCAAGAATGGCTAAGAGGAAAACATTGGACTACTCTGAAGTGTCCTATGAGCCCTGACCTAAATCCTATTGAGCATCTTTGGAAGGAGCTGAAACATGCCGTCTGGAAAAGGCACCCTTCAAACCGAGACAACTGGAGCAGTTTGCTCATAAGGAGTGGCCAAAATACCTGTTGAGAGGTGCAGAAGTTTCATTGACAGTTACAGGAATCGTTTGATTGCAGCGATTGCCTCAAAAGGTTGTGCAACAACATATTAAGTTAAGGGAACCATCATTTCTGTCCAGACCTGTTTCATGAGTTTTCTTTTTTTAAAAATTCTGTTGAAGCATGGTTGAAAAGCAATGTCTGATATTAATTTGTTCATTTTCAGAGAATTTTTATATATTATTACTTTTGTCAGATTCAAGTTATTTCTGTGACCATTGTGGGTTTTTCTTTCATTAAACGAGGGGTAACAACAATTTTGTCCACGTGTGTATTACAAGAAGTGTCTATAGCTGGATTTCTTTCTGAACAAAGAGCTTCATGATTGTAAGCATAGCTTTCAGGTTCTGCAGTAAAGTGTAATAACATTCAAGATGGGTCTATATAATCAACAATGTCCATTTACTATTACTGTACTCATAGAAACTTGTACCTGAGAAAAATACCATAAATATTAATGAAATGGCTGTCCCAGACAGGATTCACTGATATACTTTATATATGGAGTAAAACGCATTGAGTTTGTGAATTGATAGACTGCGATAACAGTCTCTGATATACAGTAACATGTAATGTAATACAATAGATGAGAGTATACACACACAATGTACTGACAGTATACATGCCACATCCAATGCCCTGCCCAACCACAGTGGCCAATGGCTGCACATTTACTTCCTATCCTGTGGATAGTGGCGAAATGTCATTACTAGGAAAATCTCTTTAAGGGGCTTCGTTCTATGGCATTGTCGCTGCATAATAGTTTCTGCACAGAAGGATCTTGCAGCCATAGGTTAGTCGCCCAGATATCAGAGAAATCTTGCATCAAGAATAGAAGAAAGGCAACAGAAGTGCCTTTGAGTCTACTGGTCCTGCTGATCAAGTGGTCAGTTTGTGCTCACACGGAGGAATTCCGCCCCCCGAATCTGGAGCAGATTCCTCCCGAATCCGCCTCTCATTGTTTTCAATGGGAGGCGGAGATAGCAGCAGGACGCGGAGAAAAGAAGCATCCTGCTCTATCCCGCCGCGGATTCTGCCCACGGTGTCCCCAGCTTGAGACGTGCTCCTGATTAGGCCCATTCATTCGGGCCCTTAAGGGTTGGTTCACGCTTGTGATTGGTGTCCGTCCGCCGTGAGTCCGACCTAAATATCAGGAAAAAGGATTGGGAAAGGTTTGCAAACGGTTTGTTTAAAAACCCATTCACTTCAATGGGTTTTTAAAGCAATCCGAAGGTGTCCGATTGCAGCCTCTGTGCCGCTTTTTTTGGTCGGAAACAAAGTCGGACATGCAGGACTTTGTGTTTGCACACTCCAACAGACCAGAACAATGGATAGGTCGACGCTAGTGTGATGCTAGCATAACCACTACAAAATAAAAAGTTTTTAAAAATATAAAAAAAAACAATAAAAACCTAAAAATTCAAATCATCCCCCTTTCCCTAGATTTAAAATAAAGATAGACAAACATAAACTATTTTTACATCCCCACGTCCGAAAATGCCCAGTCTACAAACATATAAAAATATTTTTCGTCGTAGCAGGAAAGAGAATCAAAAGAACCAAACCGCTGTATTTTTGTCATTTTGCCCCCCCAGAAAAAATTTTAACAAAAGAGATAAAAACATCAGACATTCCCCAAAATGGTATAACTAAAAAGTACATCTGGAAACTGCAAAAAAAAAAAAAAAAAAAAACAGACACCTGATGCATCCCCATACACAGAAATATAAACAAGCTATGGTTGTCAGAATATAGCGATTCTAAGAACATTTTTTGCAAAATTTTGGATTTTTTTAAGGGATTAAAATGTAAAAGAAAACAAAACTATATTCATTTGGTATCTCCAGAATCGTACTAACCCACAGAATACAGGTGAGGGTGGGTTCACACCTGCGCTTCAGTCCGTCCGTTGCCAATCCGAGTGAAAATCTTGGTGAACGGGATTGGCATCGGATACAGACAGGTCAGTGACGCATTGGTTAAAAACCCATTAAATTTGAATGGGTTTTTAAAACAATGCGCGGGTGTCCGATTGCACCCTCTGCGCTGCGAATCCTTTTTTTTCGTCAGAAACAAAGTCGGACATGCAGGACTTTGTGTCCGACGAAAAAAATCGGCTTCGCAGCGCAGAGGGTGCAACCGGATACCACGCGCATTGCTTTAAAAACCCATTCAAATGAATGGGTTTTTAACCAATGCGTCGCTGACCTGTCTGTATCCGATGCCAATCCCGTTCGCCGAGGTTTTCACTCGGATTGGCAACGGACGGACTGAAGCGCAGGTGTGAACCCACCCTAACATGTCATTTTGGCTGTACAGTGAACACTGTAAAAATGAAGCCTTTAAGAAGGTCGCACAATTGCAGTTTTTCTCCAATTCCTCCCCCATTCTAAATTTTTTTTCCACCATCCCAGTACAATATACAGAATATTAAATGGTACGTAGTACAATTTGTCCTGCAAACATTAATCCCGCATATGGCTCTGTGAAGGGAAAACTGACAAAGTTATGGGATTTGTTAGGTAGGGGTTAAATGTTTATATTCTTACAATGGGGTCCTATGATGATGGATGTCACTGTATGACATCCTCCATTTAGCCTATAACTCATGCACATATGTTAAACGTGGGGCAAAACTGTGATGTGAACGCAGTCTTGGCAAGTTGCTAACTTTCACATAACTAGCTTCCAACTCGGTTGTGCAATCGCTTCACACACTATACAACAATAGTGATCTTTCAATGGCTAGTATTTCTGCACCATAATCGCCCCGTGTGAAAGGCGTTCTATGGTTTATAGCTCAACCATGGACACGACTTGGATTGTGGTCGGAAGACTGGCTCTGTGTACATGTCAGTGATGTGTCTGTACATTTGGAGCCGCACTTTTAGTGACTGGCCACCTAGAGATGCTACAGAGAAGCGTCTGGTACTGCGCAGCCCAGCTCCCATTTATTCCTTCAAGACGTCTGTGAACCTAGAGAAACACGAGCAGAGACAGCGGCGCTCACTGAAGCCTCTGCCTACAAGGACTCTCCTTTGTATCAGCTCTCTGCCCGCTCGCCATCAGCAGCCACAGGCGCCCCGTAGTTTCTCGCATCGCCTCAGAGAGCTGGCGGCAGCCAGTGTGTGACCGGAGACAAGGAGGCTCTGGACGGGGGGCTCGCCTCCCTGCCCGCACACACTCGGAGGAAGGGCCTGCTGAGGGGCTTTGTGAGGGGAGGTGGCTGTGGGGCCTCTCTTGCCCCCCGTGCTTGTGCTTTACTTCGCACACTCCCCCATTTTCAGCGACTGCCGCAGGACGGAGGGGGCGGAAGGCTTGTGTGTCGCTGCGAGGGCTGGAGGCGGACAGGATGGCTCGGCCCAGGCCCCGGGACTACAAGGCTGGAGAATTGGTCTTTGCCAAAATGAAGGGATACCCGCACTGGCCGGCCCGGGTGAGTGCCCGCGGGAGGAGGGGGTTGTAGAGGGGCTCAAGCGGAGAGCCCTCCCTTCGTACGTCTGTACACCCACAAAAGGGCGGGAAAACCAAGGCCGCTGTGCACTACGCACTCATCATATAGCCGCATATATACAGTATATAGCGGGGGAGGGGCAGCAGCTGACTGACAGGTGACTGATACCCAGGATGTGCCAGGCCTGTGTATGGCAGCCTCATTCAGCATCCTTACAGTCTCCATGTCCTGCTGGTAGTTCTGCCCCCTATCACATAGCACACAGACATGTTTATCTATGTGTTTTACTGAGGTGTTTAGGCCAGGTAGTGGGGAGGGGGATATATACTGTATGTGTATATTATGAATGTTTTAATATGTCTGTGGTAGACGTATGTGTACACCGTCACCCTCCCCACTTTAATATTAGTGGCTAGAAGAGCCATGTTATCTTGGCCATAGGGAAATACTTTACATAGTGCTTTACTTTTACAGTTTGTAAACCCTGCCCCCACGTGCAGACCACGCCCCCACAACAGTGCACCTCTATGTACAGCGCCATCAGAATGAACAATAGCGGCTGCAGAGCTCCCCATCTTAAAGGGGTTGCCTAGTCACTTGTTTAGTTTTGCTTTTTTTTTGCCAGCTTAGAATGGTAAGAAATCACAATGTGAATAATACTCACCTTACTAATACCCATCGCCCTCTTCTCTGTACCCCGCCGGTACAGACATGTGACCACCTCAGGTCATTGCTGTAGCCAGTGGTCACATGTCCGTATTGAAACACTCTTGCCAGAGTCCAAGATACAGAGACACATGGGAAATCGGTCAGCGGCAGGGGTCTGGTGAGGTAAGTATCATTTAGTGTCTTATTTTAGAGCACTCTAAGTTTCTGGTAAATAAGAAAGTCACAAGGCTGTACAAGCCCTTTACAGAATGCCAGTGCAGAATTATTAAGGCTCTGTTCACAATGGCATTTTTTTGTTCACAAAAATAACACAATGTTCTGGTACTCTGAATTCATTTTTTTCCCTTTAATTAGTGGGGGCTTCGCTGGTCAGACCCCTGCACCAGGTAATACTATGTATAATCTCTGTACAGCTTGGATGATCCCTACTCATATGGTGGGTCTCCTTGACATACATCACTGTGTAAGGGGTCTTGTTCTTATTTATTCAGTGAAAACCTTAGGCCCTTTAGAACCTTTCTGGATGTTACCATTATTGTAAGACACCCTTCTTTTAAAATGGGCAATTATATTGATGACCTTTCCTTAGGATAGGTCATGAATATCACATCAGCGGGGGTCCAACACCAGGTCCGTTGACGATCCTCTTTTCTCTGCAGCCGCTACACTGAGGACAGGGCTGGAAGCAGATAGCTCTGTTGTCTGTGTATTGGCAGTGCTGAGTTATTGCAACTCAGCTGCTGTTCATTGGCTCACCATGGCCACTACATGCAGTACAGAACTATCTGCTTCCAGCTCTTTTCTCCGTATAGTGGCTGCTGAGAACAGCTGATCAGTAGGGGTCCTAGGTGTTGGACCCCTGCTGATCTGTTATTGATTACCTATCCATATATAGGAATGGGAAATAAATAGGAAGCATTTATACTTCTCCCTTCTGTTAAATACACTCCTGGCTTTAGCAAAATCTGCAACAAAAAAGCAGCTTTTCTGCAACATGGGGCCTTAGCCTTAACACAGCATGCCCTAATTCCAATCAAAATGCTCTTCTGAAATATATACCAGTATATATCATATCTGGGGAGATCATATAGGTGCAGTGTGTCATCTGGGTCCTCACTGATTTCTACAACAAAAGGTCTTATGGAGCACTCACCCTAATTCAGTACTGCTGTGAGATTTCTATTGTTGGAAGTGTGATACAATATTATAAGCAGAGACTATTCAGATATATAAAAAACTAAATAAGGATCTGTTCACACTGGTCTTTTCACATCTGTAATTCTTACAGAGAAATGTAAAAGAATGTTTGTATTTCCACACTGTGACATTTAGTTAGGTTCATTTCTATTTCTATTAGATTACAGGAGAATCTGGAAATCCAGATGAGATTGTAGATAACTCTATATCCTACTCACCTCTTTGTCTTACTAAAAGCGGTCCAGGGGGCTGAGCTAGCAGGAGACATACCGGACATGCTAGGGATCCCTGAGTGAAGAGCTGAAGGACTCCAATGATTTTATCTCCTCGCCACAAGTACATTAGGTTACAATCACATTTACAATTTTGGTGGCATTTTTTGAGCCAGGAGAGAGGAGAAGCTTCAGTATTTCCTTAAGATGTGAACTTCTGAGGGGGTATCAGTGCAGAAACTGTGGTGGGTAGCAACATGCAGCTTATCCCTATGGAGTAGTGCTAACTAGAGTGCGGATCTGCAGATTTCACATTTTTCACTATGAAAAATTTGCATCTAATCCTGCCCTTCAAATCCAATTTTTTAGATTAAGAAGTGGTATGTCTCTGTGCCCCACT
The DNA here is from genome assembly GCA_947044405.1 of Leptodactylus fallax. Lineage (NCBI taxonomy): Eukaryota > Metazoa > Chordata > Amphibia > Anura > Leptodactylidae > Leptodactylus > Leptodactylus fallax. The sequence continues at coordinate 4,407,657 of CAMRHE010000164.1, read as the reverse complement.
ACTGGCAGCATGTGCCCAGTTTACTATATGGAAATAGATATTCTGTACTGCAGCATCTTTTTATTATATTGTATACAAATAGTAAGGTTCCTGTTCCTTTAAGATTTTTTTTTTTTACATTATTCCCCTCTTGTTGTATAAACCTTGGTGCTATCTAGTCAATTCCTGTAGTAGGTTGTAGGATATAAAACATTAGTAACGCTCATTGCACATTTTACTAGCACACCCACTTCATGTCTCTCTTCCCAAGGTTGTAGAAAACAGCGACCTGAGAAGGCAAGGCTTTGAGCTGGGGTCCAGCAGGGAGGAGGTTTATTAAAGCTCAAGATGTAGAATGGAGAAGGGGTGGGCAGCGCTCGGGGAAGGCAGTGTGTGATAATGGAGACGCGGCAGAATCCGTCTCCACACATGCAGTTACTAGTATCACCACACCTCCATTGCCTCTGCTGTTTTCTCCATTCACTAGCATGGCTTCATCTACACTTGTGTGACAGAAAAATGATCTCCATGTTTACCCGCCCTCAACAGAGCCGTGTCTTCCGGGGAAGCTGATTTTACTCCAGACCCATTTAACAGAAATGGCATGTCTAGATTCTTTCATGTTATTATTGGCAAGAAAAGGCTCCACAGCTTTCATATGTTTTCAGTTTTAATCCACAGATGTTCCTGATATAGTTTTGGTAATAGAAGTACGTCTGAACCATAGATGTTTTGATTTTTATGTAGTGATCGTCTGATTTTAGAAATTCGAGGGCTTAAAAAAAAATTAGGATTTTTATTTTGTGTGCTTTTATTCATCAGGGCGTCTGAGATATTACATATTTTAGTATGTTTTCCAGTGAAACCGTTTCATAACATGTTGCTTATGTTATAAAATTGTAATTGTAAATCGTCCAGCAGATCAGACATCCATCAGTCTTGAAAATTAGGAGGTCCACAATACACATCTGGGGGGTGTATTTTGGGGGGGCACATATCATGATGGCAGTCCTCTCCCAAACACATTATAATGTCCTCTAAGTGCCCCCACATAGTATTATGTCCCTGGGTCGCACAGTATAGTGCCCCCCAGGTCCCACACAGTGTATAATTTTATAGTATAAGTTTCCCCGGTCCGATTCAGTCTAGTGTCCCCCAGATCCTACACTAGATGGTGCCCCCCAGTTTCCACACAGTATAGTCCCCCCCAGTTCCCACACAGTACTGGGCCCCTAGGTCCCACACACTACAGTGCCCCCAAGTCCTACACATTACAGCAGAAAGGGCCCATTTGCACTGCAGAAAGGCAACATGAATTTGAGGTGGACTTCCACCTTAGATTCCTCTCTACTTTCTGCACCTCTGTCTTTCCACCACAACTTCCACTCATTAGACTCAGATGAACGTGGCTAATCGACAGAGTGTCTTGTGCTATGGGTTCTGTGGCTGATGCTAGGTTCACACCTGCATTCGGGTTTCCGTTCTTTGGGTCCACTTGGGAACTCGAAAAACGGAAACCCACTCCGCTTTAAAATCTAGACTATAATGTGGTCCGCCGGGTTTCCGCCTAAAAAATGGGGAGAGAAAAGTCCTGGTTGCAGGACTTTTCTCTCCGCACTTCTTAAGCGCAATCGGGACAGAAACCCCGAACGTAGAGCAAGTGCAGGTGTGAACCTAGCCAGAGTCAGTTGCAGAATCTGCGGCAAGATCAAACAGGACTCTTTTTTTCAACTTCCTGCTTCCATCTTTGCCAACCATTGAATACAATGGGAGGCACATGCAGGGCAGGATTTGGTGCTGATTTTGAGGTGGAATCTCCCTCAAAATCAGTGCCAAATTACATTGCCTTGCAAAAATATTCATACCCCTTGAACTTTTTCACATTTTGTCACCTTACCACCACAAACTTAAATGTATTTTATTGATATTTTAAGTGATAGACCAATACAAAGTAGCAGATGATTGTGAAGTGGACTTTGGCTGGGCCATTCTAACACATTAATATTCTTTGATGTAAACCATTCCTCTGTACCTCTGGCGGTAATTTTAGGGTCATTGTCTTGCTGGAAGGTGAATCTCTTTTCCAGTCTCAAGTCTTTTTCAGCCTTCAACAGGTTTTCTTCCAGGATTGCCCTGTATTTAGCTCCATCAATTTTCCCATCAGCTCTGACCAGCTTCCCCATCCCTACTGAAGAAAAGCCTCCCCACAGCATGATGCTGCCACCACCATGTTTCACAGCGGGGATGGTGTGTTCAGGGTGATGCACAGTGTTACTTTTTCACCAAACATAGCGCTTTTCATTTAGGCCAAAAAGTTCAACTTTGGTTTCATCTAACCAGAGCACCTTCTTCCACGTTTGCTGTGTCCCCTATATGGCTTGTGGCAAACTGCAAACGGTATTTCTTATGTTTTTCTTTCAACAATGGTTTTCTTCATGCTTCATAGTTGTCCTGTGGGCAGATTCTCCCACTTGAGCTGTAGATTTCTGCAGCTCCTCCAGAGTGACCATGGGCCTCTTGGCTGCTTCTCTGACCAGTGCTCTCTTTGCTCAATCTATTAGTTTAGGTGGACGGCCATGTCTTGGTAGGTTTGCAGTTTTAGAATACTTTTTCCATTTTTGGATGATGGATTGAACAGTGCTCCTTGAGATGCTCAAAGCTTGGGGTATGTTTTTATAACCTAACCCTGCTTTAAAATTCTCCACAACTTTATCTCTGACCTGTCTGGTGAGTTCCTTGGTCTTCATGATGCTGTTTGTTGACTAGTGTTGTCTAACAAACCACTGAGGCCTTCACAGAACAGGTGTATTTATACTGAGACTAAATTACACACAGCTAGACTCTATTAACTAATTCAGCGACTTTTGAAGGCAATTATGCGCACTGTATATTATTTAGGGGTATCAGAGTACAGGGGGCTGGATACTTTTGCACGTCATAGTTTTCAGATTTTTATTTGACTAAATTTTGAAAACCATGTATCATTTTTGTTTCACTTCACAATTATCTGCTACTTTCTGTTGGTCTATCACTTAAAATCTCAATAAAATACATTGAAGTTTGTGGTTGTAAAGTGACAAAATGTGAAAAAGTTCAAGGAGTATGAATACTTTTGCAAGCCACTGTACTCCATGTGAACACTGTAGAATTACTCCATGTGAATATATTCTACAAAGTACTATTCGATGTCCTTACCCTCCTTCGACTCCCGACTGCTTCTCTGGTACTGGCGCCTTCAGAGAAATGCCAACACACATAATGGATGGAGAGTCCTGCAGAACTGTATGCATTGCACACTCCCAGCTCCGTCGTATACACTGAGCACTTCCGTAAGTACTGATGGAAGTACTTATTGATTACTAGGTCAGACATGGTCACCAAGGGGGCGGTTTTAACTGTGTTATGCCTTTGTATATGCCCCTGGCGGATAGGCATTATTTCAAACTAAAAAAAAAAAAAATCCATTCACGTGCATAGCTGCTGGAATTGCTACGGATTTTGTACATGTGTGATTACATCCTTACATCAGTCATTGTATCAGACTGATCGCGCATGTATGCTGGAAAATACTGGTAGTGATTCTGTTATAAAAACCTAAAGGAGTTGTCCAGAATATACAATTTTTAGCAAGGAGGCCCAATGCTTCTACCAGCAGAAGTTTTCGCCTCACATGACCCCTGATGCCAATCAGTGGCCTCAACAGCCTAAGGAAAGGAAGCGAGAACTTCACTCGGATACGACACTAGTGACGTCCCGGTTCTTTCCTTAGGCCACTGATTGATCTCATCGATCATGTGAAGCTAGGATTTCTGCCCAAACAAGACCCCGGGAGCAACAGGACTGGACCACAGTGGGAGACACCGGAGCACTGGGGATAGGTGAGTATGGGGGTTTTGGGTTTTTTTTTCCACTTTCTCCAGTCTCCTTGCCAAAAACTGTATATCCTGGACAACCCCTATAAGGCTAAGACCTCACGTAGTAAGACACAGCAAAAAAACACTGTATAAAAAAACCTGTTGAAAATGCATTGTGTTTTTTTCCGCAACGTTTTTCACAGAAAGTTCACAGAGCTTTCCTCTGCTGACTTTCTTCCCCTATTATACCTATAGGGAAAAGGCCAGTGTTTCCTCCGGTATAATTGACATGCTGCGATTTTCAAAAACGCAAGCGTTTTTGAAAACATAAATTTTCCACTGCAGATTTTTGTCTGCAATGTGTGGATGGAATTAGCCAGAATCCCATCCACTTTGCAGGTACTATACCGCAACGCTTGTTGCTGTGTTCTCCAACAGATGATTGCTGATAGCTGCAGTAGGAGAGATCACGATCATCTTATTTTTGCTGACCTTTTTCAAAGGAGGACTTTTCCAAAGCTTTAGGCAGGGGCCCCACATTGCAAAAATACTGCATTTTACAGAACCTGCAAAGTGGATGCAATTCTTGCTTATCCTATCCACACATTGCAGAAAAAAATCTGCAGCATTTCCGCCGTGGTCTTTTCTACAGTGTTTTTTTGCTGCAGCCCACTACGTGGAGCCTTAGCCTAAGGCTAAAGCCCTACGTGGCGTCCCGCAGCAAAAAAGCGCTGCGGGAAAAACCACGGTGGGAACATATCGCGGTTCTTCCCGCAGCGCTTTAGTCAGAAAGTTTTCAGAGTTTTCCTCTGCGGACTTTCTGTTTCAATTATACCTATGGGGAAACCACCGGGGTTTCCATAGGTATAATTGACATGCTGCGATTTCCAAAACCGCACCGGTTTTGGAAATCGCCGCTTGTCCGCAGAACGGTTTTTACCACAAAGTGGGCATGGGATTCAGTAGAATCCCATCCACTTTGCCGCTATTTTTTCCGCCGCGGGCAAATCGCGACGTTTACGCCACATGAGGCCCCGGCCTAAAGGAGTTTTCCCGTCTTAGGCATTTATGACATATTCCTTTCTCCTGCATCTGTCTTCAGAACAAATGGTCTCTGAACCCCATTCCAGCTGCCACATCCAAATGGAGAATAACTTGAGAAGTGACCATGCTTGTGCTGGGAAGTCATAGAAACAGCTGGGAACAGTTTCTTGGCTAACCCACATAGAAGTTCATGGAGATATCCACACACCTGACCGTCCACCTCTTTGTTAAAAGGGTTTTAAAAGGTTAATATCCTTAAGATAGGTCATTAATTGTAGTTTGGCAGGGGTCCAACACCCAGCCCCCTGCTAATAAGCTGTTTGAAGATGCTGCAGCATTTACTTAAATGCCAGGGCATCTTTACTATGTACTAAGCAATAGAGACAATGTCTTTGTTTATATGTTACTGAACAGGCATAACTGCACCACTAAGCAGTGCTAAAATCTGAAGTATTACATATATTTTATAGGTTCAGTATATATAAAACACATTTCATTACTTTTGTTTAGTTGCATTGTACATCTGACCATTGGGAAAGATGACCAATCTTCTGTGAATCCATATAATGAGTTCAGTTGCACATTCTGCACACAGTACACTTTGTACTTTTTTTGTAGTTTTTAAGAAAAGCTACCTCTCCTATTGAGGAATGTATTGAGGAAATGACCAAAATAAGAGACTCCAACACTCACTCATGGGCCAATGACTTGGATGGTGGAAACATTTACAAAACATTTTGCATTGAGTGTAACTGTGAGGCCCCCACTTACTTTTTTGCAATAGGGGTGCACAGGTCATAGAAAGTGGTACAGGAGCTTCCTAAATATGGCTTTTTGTCTAAAGGCTATATATTCTTCAATATCCTGCAATTGGGCATAAATACATTAATAACCCTCTCTTGATATGTTCTAACTGCTTGATGACTAAGGCTGGGTTCTCATGAGATGTAGTCACAGCACATTAATCGCCATGATACCAGCATAGACAATTTTATGCAAATCCCGCCCCAACTGAGTGTGATCACCATCTTATAACTTCAAGGACATTTGACACTATTAGTCTTGTTGCTCGGACTCGCTGTCAGGCCCCAGTTTGCAGCTGTAATTTGGTTGTAGAAGTCAACACTAGTAAGTTTATCGGAATTTGAATTTGCATCTGTATTTGCAAGCTAAAAGTAGAAGTGGAACAAACACAGAAAAGGTAAACTGGAAACATTTGTGCTTCTGTGGTTTTGTTTTACAAATACTGATGCAAAATAGAGACCAAAGATCAGCCTTGTGAAAGTCACCTAAAGCAAAAAAGTGCAATGGTTTGCTTTTTACAACTCATAGGGTTGGAATGAGGAATTGCAATTGAGCTAGGCTTACTTCAAGTCTGGGAGATCTGCTCTACTTCACAAGTTTTCAGAGGAAAAGAACATTTGGACATTGGCACAGAGGAGAGAAAATATCAGTGAATGTGCTACAACCCAATCCTAATTTAAAAAATGGTATATGGGAGAACGGTCTGCAATGAAAACCTGGCCTTAAAGGGGTTGGCCACTTTCATACCAATATTGAGAGACAAATGTGATTGTTTGTATAATAAAATTGTACAATTATTATTATTGTTTATTTATATAGCATCATTAATTCCATGGTGCTTTACATTTGCGGATTTACATACAGTACACCAGATATACAAAACAGATAATACAAACAGTGACCAATTGGCACAGTGGGATAGAGGGCCCTGCCCGCAAGGGCTTACAGTCTATGAGGGAAGAGGGATAGAGACAGAAGGTGGGGGTAGAGGCTGCACAGATGGCGGTGTGGTGACAGTAGTGTTATTGGAGGTTGTAGGCCTTCCTGAATAGGTGAGTCTTCAGGGACTTCTTGAAGCTCGTGATTGTGGGGGTCAGTCTTATGTGTCTTGGTAGTGAGTTCCAGAGTATGGGGGATGCACGGGAGAAGTCCTGGAGACGATTGTGTGAGGAGCGAATGAGAGCAGAGCGCAGTAGGAGGTCTTTGGAGGATCGGAGGTTACGTGCGGGTAGGTAGCGGGAGATTAGGTCGGAGATATATGGAGGGGACAGATTGTGGATGGCTTTGTATGTCAGCGTTAGTAGTTTGAACTCTATTCACTGGGCGATGGGTAGCCAGTGGAGGGATTGGCAGAGGGGGATGGCCGATAAAGAACGGGGGGAGAGGTGTATTAAGCGAGCAGCACAGTTTAAGCTGGACTGGAGGGGGGCGAGAGTGTTAGCTGGGAGGCCATGGAGAAGGGTGTTACAGTAGTCTAAGCGGGAGATTATGAGGGCGTGGACTAGTATCTTTGTAGTTTCAGGGGTGAGGAAGGAGCGGATTCGGTGAATGTTCTTGAGTTGAAGGCGGCAGGAGGTGTTGAGGGTTTGAATATGAGGCTTGAAGGATAGGTCAGAGTCTAAGGTTATCCCAAGGCAGCGGGCCTGTGGGACTGGTGTGAGAGTGGTTCCATTAATTTTGATAGATGGGTCAGGTAAGGGGGTCATGCGTGGAGGGGTGAAGATTATGAACTCCGTTTTCTCCATGTTGAGTTTGAGACAGCGGGAGGAGAGGAGGCTACGGCTGCTAGACATTCTGGGACTTTGGACAACAGGGAGGTAATGTCTGGACCAGAGAGATATATCTGGGTGTCGTCAGCATAGCAGTGATAATGGAAACCATGGGATTCTATGAGTTGGCCAAGGCCTAGGGTGTAGATGGAGAACAAGAGTGGTCCTAGGACGGAGCCTTGGGGGACACCTACAGAAAGAGGGCGTGGCGGGGAGGTGGTGTGCAAGTGGGAGACACTGAATGTACGGTTGGTGAGGTATGAGGAAATCCAGGAAAGAGCCAGGTCAGAGATGCCAAGGGATGAAAGCGTTTCAAGCAGGAGGGAATGTTTCGACTGTGTCAAAGGCAGAAGAGAGGTCGAGGAGGAGGAGGACAGAATAGTGACGTTTGGCTTTGGCAGTTGGAAGGTCGTTAGTGACCTTGGTTAGGGCAGTTTCTGTGGAGTGATGGGGTCTGAAACCTGACTGTAGTCTGTCAAAGAGCACATTGGACGCGAGATAGGAGGATAGTTCAGAGTGGACGTGTTGCTCCAGCAGTTTTGAGGCGTACGGGAGCAGTGAGATGGGGTGATAGTTGGCTGGAGAGGACGGGTCGAGGGAGGGTTTCTTAAGTATAGGTGTGACGGTAGCATGTTTGAAGGCGGAAGGGAAGGATCCATTGGTTAGGGATAGGTTGAAGAGATGGGTTAGGGCAGGAGTAATGACTTCAGAGAGTTTGGGGATGAGATGTGACTGGATGGGGTCGAGTGCGCAGGAGGTGAGGTGGGATTTAGATATTAGGGTGGAGAGCTTTTCATCAGTGACGGTGGAGAAACAGGTTAAAGATGAAGAGCACAGGACAGTTGGGTAGAGTGGTTGTTGGGGGTGTAGGGTGAGACTGTCTCTGATGGTGTCGATTTTGCTTTTGAAATAAGAGGCAAAGTCAGCTGTGATAAGTGATGTCGGAGGGGGCACAGGAGGATGGAGAAGGGAGTTGAAGGTAGTGAATAACTGTTTGGGGTTGTGGGATAGGGCAGATATTAGTGCGGAGAAGTAGACCTGCTTTGCAGAGGTGAGTGCATTTTGAATGTGAGAACTGCCTCTTTGTACCTAAGGAAGTCCTCCTGGGAGTGGCTTTTCTTCCAGAGGCATTCAGCAACCCGTGAGGCACGTCTCAGTTTTTTAGTCAGGTCGGTGTGCCAGGGTTGCCTATTGATCGGTCGGGCTCTGGTGTTAGTGAAGGGGGCCACAGAGTCAAGGGCTGAGGTAATGGTGGTATTGTAGAAGTCAGTGGCAGTATCTACATCCTGGAGTGAGATTATGTCAGCAAGCGGTAGGAGAGAGTCTGAGAGCGTGCGGATGTCAAGGCGATTAAGGTTTCTGTGGGGGCGTGTTGGTTTAAGGGTTGGAGGGTCTGTTACAGAGGAGAGGGCTGAGAATGTCAGCAGGTTGTGATCAGAGAGCGTGGACGGAGAGTTAGAGAGATTGACTAGAGAGCAGAGGCGGGTGAATATGAGGTCCAACGTGTGCCCCTTTGTGTGGGTGGCAGAGGAGGACCATTGAGAGAGACCAAAGGAGGTAGTGAGTGATAGGAGACTGGAAGCTGGGGGGGGTGGTTTGTGTTAATGGGGATGTTGAAGTCACCCATGATGATGGTGGGGGTGTCTGTGGATAGGAAGTGCATTAGCCAGGTGGTGAAGTGGTCGATAAAGGCAGCAGTAGGTCCTGGCGGTCGATATATGACAGCCAGTTGGAGGTTGGAGGGCGAGTAAATGCGAACAGAGTGCACTTCAAAGGAGGGGAGGGTGAGAGCAGGTATCGGTTGAATTGGGGCAAAGGAGCAATTGTCAGACAGGAGTACGCCTATGCCGCCACCAGGTTTATTATTGGGACGGGGAGTGTGCGAGAATTGCAGACCTCCATAGGAGAGGGCAGCAGGGGAGGTGGTGTCTGAGGGTGTTAGCCACGTTTCTGTGATACCGAGAAATGATAATTTATGAGAAATGAAGAGGTCGTGGATGTAGTCAAGTTTGTTGCGTACAGAGCGAGTGTTCCATAGGGCGTGGGGAGGGGCGGGAGCGAGTGAGATAGGGGTAAGATTTAGGGGGTTTCGTGCGCTGTTGCCGGCTGTGCGTAAAGATCCTACAGCAGGGGAGTGCTGGGACGGTCCAGGATTGGGAGATATGTCGCAAGAAGTGAGGAGTAGCAGGGAGAGGGATAGCAGGTGTAAATAGGAGAGGGTGTGGTGTACAAGTATGGGAAGGACAACAATGATTATAGTGAGAAGCATTATGTGGCTAATTGTTTGGTTTGCATTTAGTGGGTTGTTGTTACCTTCTAGTCCAATTCTGGTCTATACACTTAGAATCTGCACTTGGAAGATGCAAAATGACCAGTGCCCTTACATTTATACTAGCTAGCAATACATTTGTTTCATTAGGATCAGTTGTGAAAAGGGGGGAGTGGAAACATGCAGATCAAATCAGACACATCAGAAAGGGACAGGTGAGAACCAGCAGGGGATGGAGACAGGGGTTTCAGAGTTAATACAATTACAAAGTGAAAAGTAGCATACCAGCAGATAGATATGATAACATCAGCAAGCAGAGGTATATTAAGAATGGAGCAGTAGATGTATTCAGTATATGAGTCCAGGTGGATTACACATATCTGTGGATTACAGATGGTATACAGGGTCAGATGACAATTAAATGCGGGATGACAGTACAATTTTCCAATATACTTTCTGTATCAGTTCCTCATGGTTTTCTAGATCTCTCCTTGCTGTCATTTATTCTGTTACTTCTAGTGGATAAAATTCTGACCACGGTCATGTCATGGATACACAAGTGCACTGCTCGTAAGCAGAATGAATGACAGCAAGCAAAGATCTGGAAAACTAAGGAATTGATACAGAAAGTATATTGGAAAATTGTATAACTTTTTATTATACAGACAATAACATTTGTCTTTCAATATTGGTCTGAAAGTGGCCAACCCCTTTAACTTCTTCCCGACATGCACAGTACATGTACAACGGATGTTGGGGTTTTAAATATGGTGCCTGCTGAGCATATGCAATAGCCACTGGGTTTCCAAACAGTGGAGACCTGATGGCAATGCCAGTGATCAGAGTCATCTGTCTTGAACATTAACTCTTCAGATATCTTGGTCAAATGCGACCGAGGTATCTGATGAGTGGTGGTGCTCGGGTCACCATTCCTCAGAGCAATGATCCATTACCATGGCAGCCAGGAGACTATTGAAGGCTCTCAGGTGTGTCTATGCTATGCTTCTATGACAGGGGTAGGCAACCTTCGGCACTCCAGCTGTTGTAAAACTACAACTCCCAACATGCATACTTGCTCTGCTGTTCTTGATACTCCCATGGAAGTGAATGGAGCATGTTGGGAGTAGTAGTTTCACAACAGCTGGAGTGCCGAAGGTTGCTGATCCCTGTTCTATGACAAGCTGAAAAGTCAGTGGAGATTAAAATCTATTGCAATACATTAGTATTAGTAAAATTAAAAAAAATGTAATTAAAATTCAAGATAAAATTTCAAATCCCCCTCTCTTTTCTTAGATCACATTTAAAAATAAATAAAAACAAAGATAAATACATTGGGCAAAAATTCTGCCAGTTTTCTGCCATAGATGGTCGATAATATGGCGCATTTTTGACACAAGACTTTTTCTTGCAGCAAAAATGTGACACATTGCTTGTTCTCCACCTCACACGTCACTTTCTGCGATTGTGGACGGAGCAAGTGGGGGCATCGCTGCCTGACATATTTATTATACCATACACCAGTTTTCTGGCGGGAGTTAGGCCGGGGCCCCACGTTGTAAATAAGCTACGTATTATACAGTCATGGCCAAAAGTTTTGAGAATGGTACAAATATTAATTTTTACAAAGTCTACTGCTTCAGTTTTTCTAATGGCAATTTGCATATACTCCAGAATGTTATAAAGAGTGATCAGCTTAACAGCAATTACTTGCAAAGTCAATATTTGCCTAGAAAATTAACTTTATCCCCCAAAACACATTTCATCATCATTGCAGCCCTGCCTTAAAAGGACCACCTAACATCGTTTCAGTGATTGCTCCATTAACACAGGTGTGGGTGTTGATGAGGACAGGGCTGGAGATCAATCTGTCATGATTAAGTAAGAATGACACCACTGGACACTTTAAAAGGAGGCTGGTGCTTGCCATCATTGTTTCTCTTCTGTTAACGATGGTTATCTCTAAAGAAACACGTGCAGTCATCAGTGCACTGCACAAAAATGGCCTAACTGGGAAGAGTATTGCAGCTAGAAAGATTGCACCTCAGTCAACAATCTATCGCATCATCAAGAACTTCAAGGAGAGAGGTTCCATTGGTGCCAAAAAGGCTCCAGGGCGCCCAAGAAAGACCAGCAAGCGGCAGGACCGTCTCTTAAAAGTGTTTCAACTGCGGGATCGGGCTACCAGCAGTGCAGAGCTTGCTGAGGAATGGCAGCAGGCAGGTGTGAGTGCATCTGCACGCACTGTGAGGCGGAGACTCTTGGAGCAAGGCCTGGTCTCAAGGAGGGCAGCAAAGAAGCCACTACTCTCCAGAAAAAACATCAGGGACAGACTGATATTCTGCAAAAGGTACAGGGAGTGGACTGCTGAGGACTGGGGTAAAGTCATTTTCTCTGATGAATCCCCTTTTCGATTGTTTGGAACATCTGGAAAACAGCTTATTCGGAGAAGAAGAGGTGAGCGCTACCACCAGTCTTGTCTCATGCCAACTGTAAAGCATCCTGAAACCATTCATGTGTGGGGTTGCTTCTCAGCCAAGGGAATCGGCTCTCTCACAGTCTTGCCTAAAAACACAGCCATGAATATAGAATGGTACCAGAATGTCCTCCAAGAGCAACTTCTCCCAACCGTCTAAGAGCAGTTTGGCGCTCAACAATGCCTTTTCCAGCATGATGGAGCACCTTGCCATAAAGCAAAGGTGATAACTAAATGGCTCAGGGAACAAAACATAGAGATTTTGGGTCCATGGCCTGGAAACTCCCCAGATCGAACTTGTGGTCAATCATCAAGAGACGGGTGGACAAACAAAAACCAACAAATTCAGACAAAATTAAAGCATTGATTCTGCAAGAATGGACTGCTATCAGTCAGGATTTGGTCCAGAAGTTGATTGAGAGCATGCCAGGGAGAATTGCAGAGGTCCTGAAGAAGAAGGGTCAACACTGCAAATATTGACTTGCTGCATTAACTCATTCTAACTGTCAATATAAGCTTCTGTTACTCATAATATGAATGCAATTATATTTCTGTATGTGATAAAAACATCTGACAAACACACACAAAAACCAGAGGGCAGCAGATCATGTGAAAATATAATATTTTTGTGTCATTCTCAAAACTTTTGGCCATGACTGTAGTACCTGCAAAGTGGATAAAATGCTGGCTAATCTCATCCACAGAAATGCTGCAATTTCAAAAAAGGTTGTGTTTTTGTAAATCACATCATGTCAATTATACCTGCGGAAACGCTGTCATTTTCAGTATAGATATAATAGTTTTCCTCTGCAGACTTTCTGTGAAAAACGCTGAGGAAAAGACCGCGACGGAAAAGACACGTGGCTCGCTACATGGGGCCTTAGGAATTCTTTGCCAGTTCCTGGCTGGCATACACTTTCACTCTGGCACACAGGCGTGTCTGACTTATTGAGAGGCTGAAGCATCAGCAGGAGAAGCAGTGGAACAAAACTTCCGGTTTCTCACCCCTTCCTTGCTGCACTGTGCCAGGGTAAAAACTGTGGCTCTGAGGACCTGGTTATATATTAGTAATCCATCTTATCCATTGCAGGGAATGTTCTGGGGAGCTTTATTTCTCCCAGCATAACCCCTATAAAGGGGGCTCCTGAAGTTTTAAACTTATCCCCTAACCACAGAATAGGGGATAACATTAGAACATATTGATTGGTGGGGTCTGACTGCTCAGACCCATTCCCCCATCCAAATCACTGCCAGAGATAGCCAAGCATTGTATGTGACTATATTTGGCAGTCCCATAGACAGCGAAAGAAGCGGCATGCGTGGCTTCCAACCTATTCAGATCGGAGAATGGGACCCCCATTCTTGTGATCACTGATACTGTGGACAAGGGATCCACATTACAACTTGGGCCAGCCCCTTTGAAGCATTTGCTATATATACAGAGCCCTGGAATTAATGAAATTTTAATACTGAATAATAATAAAAAATATCTGTAAGGTGTGAATTCATCCTAAGGCTTATTAACTGCCTACATCAGTCAGGATCTATTTGCACCACTTTTCCCTTTATTTTGAGCACTGCCACGGCACACAGATAACATAGATAAGGGGGCGTTCACACTACCGTTGGTGACCTTCAGTAGTGTCCGTTGCTATTGTCCGTTACAAGATTTTAGCATCAGACACTAGCTGAACCGTCAGAAATCTGTTAAAATTTCCATTCATTTCAGTGGGTTTTTATATTGTGTCCGTTTACACCAAATCCGTCTAAAATCCGTTATTTTTTCGCGGACAAAAAATCCTACATGCAGGACTTTTTGTCTGTTTGAAAAAAACGGATTCTTGACTGACAGCAAGTGTCCATTATTTTTTTAACATTGAAGTCTATGGGAAACGGACTTATAACGGACAGTAACTGATAGCCATCAGTTACTGTCCGTTATTTTATGTCTGTTTTTTTTTCCTGCGCATGCTCAGAAAACAGAAAAAAACCAAAAACGGACAGTGTTAAAAAAAACGGACAATGTTAAAAAACGGACACTAATGTGTCCGGTTTTTTTAACTAATCCATTAATTGGATCAGTTAAAAAAACGGACACATTAACATCAGTTAGTGTCCGTTAATGTCTGTTATGATAGGTGTCCGTTTTTTTTTTTGGTTTTTTAACGGACACTATCAGAACGGACATCAACGGTAGTGTGAACCCTGCCTAACACATGCAGCGCTGCTCTACACAGGGATCTCTCATTTCAATTGTTTACACCCTGTATGGCGCAATCAAAGCTGATGGCTGTATATATGAGGGGGAAAGAGAAGAAACTTTCATTATGTCACAAGGAAACCTTAAAGGGGTAGACCACACAGGCTTTATGCCTTTATGGATATATTTATGCAAGTACATTGTTATGTAAAACCATTAATAGTTCATAAAACATTGTGGGATTAAAATAAACTATTATTAAAGTACCACTTCTACAAAAAAATTGTATTCTGTGGCCGTTAAAAAGGTATCCGAACAATTGCGTGTCGGACTGCTAAAACAGGGGTTACACACAGACGCCGATGGACCCCATTGACTGGGTCTGCCGTTTCAAAACTGAAAGCGGTGGAGAAAAAAGTCTCAGCGGTTTCTGCAATAGAGTCTCCGGCACAGATGTGATCCGAGCCTTAGGCTGAGTCTATACAGGCAGTAATCACAGAAGCAGTGGCGTAACTAGGAATGGCTGGGCCCCAAGGCGAACATTTGACATGGGGCCCCCCCCCTCCAACCCCCCCCCCCAAAAAAAAACGCATTCCTGCGCACACTATTATGTGCCATAGTGGCTCCTGCACACAGTATCATGCCCCATAGTGGCCCCTGCACACAGTATCATGCCCCACAGTGGCCCCTGCACACAGTATCATGCCCCACAGTGGCCCCTGCACACAGTATCATGCCCCATAGTGGTCCCTGCACACAGTATTATGCCCCACAGTGGCCCCTGCACACAGTATCATGCCCCACAGTGGCCCCTGCACACAGTATCATGCCCCATAGTGGCCCCATGCACACAGTATCATGTCCCATAGTGGCCCCTGCACACAGTATCATGCCCCACAGTGGCTCCTGCACACAGTATCATGCCCCACAGTGGCCCCTGCACACAGTATCATGCCCCATAGTGGTCCCATGCACACAGTATCATGTCCCATAGTGGCCCCTGCACACAGTATCATGCCTCATAGTGGCCCCATGCACACAGTATCATGCCCCATAGTGGCCCCATGCACACAGTATAATGCCCCATAGTGGCTCCTGCACACAGTATAATGTCCCATAGTGGCCCCTGCACACAGTATCATGCCCCATAGTGGCCCCTGTACACAGTATTATATCCCATAGTGGCCCCTGCACACACTATTATTCCCCATAGTGGCCCCTGCACGGAGTATTTTGCCCCATAGTGGCCCCTGAACTGAGTATTTTGCCCCGTAGTGGCCCCTGCACACAGTATTATGTCCCATTATGGACCACCCATGAACAATTATTATACTCTGGGGTCTTTTCAGACCAGAGACCCAGGGGAGGATACAAACATAAAAAAAACAACGTTGCTTACCTGTTCCTCACTCCGGTCCACTCCCTGCTGCTTCGGCCGCCTTCAATGTTGGACCAGGCCGGTGTCACGTGATGCGGGAAAGGCGTCGCGACGCAAAATGACGTCCGCTGACGTCTGGGACGTCACCAAACAGGCCCGAAGCCTGGAGAAGTGTAGGAGAGGTAAGTACATTGTTTTTTATGTTCCCTCACCAGCTCTGGGCCTCCAATTATTATACTCCGGGGTCTTTTCAAAGACCCCGGAGTATAATGATAGCAGAGACTGTGGTGTTCGGCCCGCAGCCTCACATACCGATCCCCGCTCCTGCTCACAGCCGCCTCCGCAGAATCGGAAGCGCAGGCGGCCGTGAGCGGGACCCCATGGAACGGTAAGTATATAGGGCCTATTAAAAAAAAAAAAAAAAAGCATCGGGGGCCCGCGGGGCCCTGTAATCTCCCGGACCCTGTGGCAGCTGCTACCGCTGCTACCCTGGTAGTTACGCCCCTGCACAGAAGGTTAACCACCATGAACCCACTTCTGACTACTCCGATCCACAGTAGCAGCACTGTGGTTAAAATAAACAAATCTCAAGTACATGCTACCACAAAGTCACTCTCAGTGTGGGTTGTCATTTGTTGAAGCTATTATCCATATCGTTCAGTGATTGCAATGCTATGGTTAAATACTGCTGGGATTTGTTTTTGAGGTGTGTTCTTATAGAGTTTTCTATAGTAAGAAAAAAGTGTGTGTGACCAAAAAAACTGTTTTCCTATAAGTATAATGGAAGCAGAAAGTCCGCAGAGAAAAACTCTGCGGACTTTCTGTGAAAAAACGCTCCTGGAAAAAACACGATGCATTGCCGCCGCAGTTTTTCCCACAGATTTTTTGCTGTGGCCCGCCACGTGGGGCCTTAGCCTTAGACATCTTTCTATATATGAATGAAGTTTTCTGAAAAATGGATGGCAATAAGACCATGCTCATATGCAGTGGAAAATTCAAGTAAATATAAACAGAAACTTGACAGATCCATTTTAAATCTATTGGTTATGTCAGGATCTGGTGTGATATCTGTCATGGCTCCCATAAAAACTTAAGTTATGTTACCAGTGTGAACAAAGTCTAAATAAGACTCTCATGTTTTTAATTTAAGCATACATACATACATAGCATTTATATTGTGTGGTACTTTTCATATGGATGGATAATAAAAAAAAATACATAAAAAAATGTCATGTGAACACATTCTTCCCAAACATAAGTCCCTTACTCCTACCCAGTTCTTATGAGACTACATAACTATTTCTTTATTACCTACCTCTACCTCTTGAGAACTTTGCCTGTTTTTAGTTTTATTCAGACTTTCGCACACTTGCTGTTTGGTTTTATACTACAGTATTTGAAAGTAATGTGATTGTGAATTCCTTATTTGTTTTATGACTTTGTTATTGTATTTCAGTAACTTAATAATGGAATATGTAAAAGATAAAACCTCCGTAAATAAACACTTTTTAATATTTACAGATTGATGAACTGCCGGAAGGAGCCGTGAAACCTCCTGCAAACAAATTCCCAATCTTCTTCTTTGGCACCCATGAAACGTACGTTTTTGCTTAATTCTGTAAAATTCAATAACAATAGCATGTGCTTATGAATGGACACAGTACATGTACTTAAACCTTAGAGGGACTGTAGTTGTACACAATAATTATGATCTGCTATTGATAACTATTAGAGTCTAAAGACTACATTGTGAGAGCATAGGGAGAGATTTACCACAGTGCTCCACTTCAAAAATATGTATTTGGCATACTCGCTGACATGAGTGGTTGGATATTTTGTCACACAAGTTAGACAGTTGAATTGTTTTCTGATGTTGGTGAACTTTAGTAAATTACACTGTGTTCCAAATTATTATGCAAAAAGTGTTTAGGAGTGATAAGGTAAGAATTTTTTTGTTTGTCAGTTAAACTCATTGATGGTGATGTGTGTCAGGGCTCTTTATATCACTGAAAGCAATTGCAGACACCTGTGCTAATTAGTTTGGCAGGTGTGTCCAATTAAAGGCAAGACTACTTAAGAAGGCTGTCCCACATTATTAAGCAGCCTACATTTTCAGCCAAAATGGGAAAGAAAAAGGATGTGTCGGCTGCTGAGAAGCAACAAGTTGTGGAGTGTTTAGGTCAAGGCATGACTACAATCAACATTGCCAAGACACTTCATCGTGATCATCGCACAATCAAGAAGTATGTAGCTGCTTCACAGCACACACGTGTGTGTGCCGATAAGGGAAAATTGAGGACTCTTTCCAACAGGCAATTACGTCAGGTTAAAAGAGCAGCTTCAAAAATGCCTTGTCATAGCAGCAGACAAGTTTTTGAAGCTTCTGATGCCTCCAACGTCCACCGAACAACAAGATGCAGGATCCTTCAGAGGTTTGCAGCTGTGCGTAAGCCATCCTGTCGACCTCCTCTATCCACTGCACACAAGCAGAAACGGCTCCAGTGGGCCAAACAATACATGAAGACTGACTTCAAAACTGTTTTGTTTACCGATGAGTGCCGTGCAACGCTCGATGGTCCAAATGGATGGCGTGGAGGATGGCTTGTTGATGGACACCCCATGCAAACACGGCTACGGCGCCAACAAGGAGGAGGTGGAGTAATGTTTTGGGCTGGAATCATGGGGAGAGAGATTGTCGGCCCCTTTAGGATCCCTGAAGGGGTAAAGATGAACTCCATAATGTATGTGGAGTTTCTCAAACAGCACTTCCTGCCATGGTTCAAGAAGAAGAACCATGCATTCCGCAGAAAGATCATTTTCATGCAAGATAATGCACCGTCTCATGCTGCAAATAACACATCTGCATCTCTGGCTGCTATGGGCATAAAAGGGGACAAACTTATGGTGTGGCCCCCATGCTCCCCTGACCTCAACCCCATTGAGAACCTCTGGAGCATCATCAAAAGGAGTGTCTATGATGGCGGGAGGCAGTTCACATCTAAGCAACAGCTCTGGGAGGGTATTCTGTCCTCATGCAAAACAATTGAAGCAGAAACCATCCAAAAACTGACAAATTCAATGGACGAGAGAGTTCAGAAGCTTCTTTCGAACAAGGGGTCCTATGTGCAAATGTAACATCACCTCGAATAAAGTTTTGGCTTGAAAACTGTTTGATTTCAGTTTGTAATAACCTGATAATGCTTATAATTTCACAATGACCATTTTTTTGTTCTTAATAAAAATGAAAAAGTTGCAAATTCTGCTGTGCATAATAATTTAAGTGGAAGAGTGAAGAAATCAGGCGATACCTTTTAGAGGCTAACTGAGTATATTTATAAGTAAGCTTTCAGGAGTACTCGCTCCCTTCATCAGACATGGTGTGATACAAGAACTGAAAATTAACAGATTTTTATACACATGGTTTTCAAAGCATTTTAGAGTCCTTAAAAAAAATTGCAATCTAAGTAGAGAAGTTATTTACAACAGGTCAAAAAAACAGTCTGGAAACTTGTGGTGCGTGATGGAGAGATCAGTAATTCTTGCTGTTATCTGTTTGCTATCAGGAGGTGATTTGTGTCCCTCACAGGTCATACATAGTGTGATTTGAAGCTGGCATGAATATTGAGTTCAGTTCATGGTTCAAACATAGTGTGACATGAAGCTGGCATGAATATTAAGTCCAATTTGCAGAGTTTGAAATTTTTGCATAAATTTGTACTCCATTTCTTTCCTTTTCTCCTGTGTCTTAAAATGTCCCATTAAAATCACAACCCGCAAATCTTCAATAGAGTGGCCGCACATTTCTCCGGAGAAAACCACTCTATTGAAGATTTGCGGGTTGTGATTTTAATGGGACATTTTAAGACACAGGAGAAAAGGAAAGAAATGGAGTACAAATTTATGCAAAAATTTCAAACTCTGCAAATTGGACTTAATATTCATGCCAGCTTCATGTCACACTATGTTTGAACCATGAACTGAACTCAATATTCATGCCAGCTTCAGATCACACTATGTATGACCTGTGAGGGACACAAATCACCTCCTGATAGCAAACAGATAACAGCAAGAATTACTGATCCCTCCGTCACGCACCACAAGTTTCCAGACTGTTTTTTTTGACCTGTTGTAAATAACTTCTCTACTTAGATTGAAAATTTTTTTTAAGGACTCTAAAATGCTTTGAAAACCATGTGTATAAAAATCTGTTAATTTTCAGTTCTTGTATCACACCATGTCTGATGAAGGGAGCGAGTACTCCTGAAAGCTTACTTATAAATATACTCAGTTAGCCTCTAAAAGGTATCGCCTGATTTCTTCACTCTTCCACTACTTTCAATGGCTAACACGGTACAACATTATACTACTATCATAATAATTTAAAACATGCATTTTGAGTGTTTATTTTTTTTTTAAATATACTGTTATCATAGGCAGTTTGTTCAAAAACCTTTCAATTATACTCGAATAGTTGATGACTGGAAAATTACGATGACTGCAAATCATATAGGTAATTTTGGAAAATATGAGAAAATATTATTTGCATAATAATTTGGAACACAGTGTAGTTATATTTTGTTATGTGATGGTAAAGCCTTTGTTCAACTTTCCTGGCACAAGGGTTTTCTGGGTCTTTATCATTGATAGCTTATCAATCAATAACATATCTGCTGGAGCTGAACCTCCGACACTCCAGCCGTTCAATGTGTTGGAGGGCCTGTGGTGCTTGTGAAGTAGGCATAGCTCTGTATATTTTGTAGCGGCTGGTCCTAGTTACTACAGCTCAGTCCCGTTCAAGCGAATGGGCCTGAGCTACAGTACCATTCACAGCCACTCCTCAGTGAGCACAGCTGTGCTTTATCTCAGAGATCTGAAGTATAGGTCTAACATTGGACATTCCTGTACAATTTTACATATAAATCCATACACCGTAGTGTACAACACTTATATACAGACTGATCAATTGTTAAAGGGTTTGTCCAGGAATTACAGGTTTCTACAAGGAGGCTGGGGTAGGTTAAAAAAAAAAAAACAAAAAAAAACTTCCTCACCCTGGGGCGCTGCTGGACCAGACAGTGGTGGGAAACATCGGAGCACTGCGGACATATGAGTAGCGGTTTTGGAAATTGTAGCTTGACAGTTATACTTAAGGAAACACCGGCGGTTTCCCTATAGGTATAATTGAAGAAGAAAACCCTGCTGGAAAAACCGCAAAGCGTTTCCGGGACGTTTTTTCCCGCAGTGCTTTTTTGCTGTCGTCCATCATGTGGGGCCTTAGCCTTAAAATCTTCTAGCAGTAGCAGCAGTAAAAATGTGCATGAAAACTTTCTTCTCCATAGAAAAAAACTCTACTTTATGAGAAACTAGCCTTCTACCTGTTCATCTAAAATCCTTGATCTCTATTAAAGCTATAACCGCCACCATGAACAAAGGGGTTTTCCAGGCAAATTTTTTTTTTTTTTTTTAAAAGGTCTGTTAGTGCTATTAATGGGTTAATAAGTACACCCGTATACCTTTAGCAGTGTTTTGAGTGATTTCTGGGTTTCTCTGGGAGCTCCTGGCATCTTCTGCATTTGTTTACATGATGTAGCTTCAGCTGTGTTGCTTCCACACTACTTCCCTCTCACTGCCCCCCCTCCTCACTCACTCCTTTACTCCCCTCCCTGTCTCCCTAGCTATCCCTGTCTTCCTCTCTGGGAGATGGTTCCTTCTTTTCTTTCACTGTGTGCAGGCTGGAGAAGCCACTCTTCCTCTCTGCAAGCGCGTACACAGACCGTAAGTACATCTCACGCCTGCACAGCAGAGCTGAAGTGCAATCTCTACTGCACATGTGTTGCAGGCACTTCCAGACTGCGCAAGCGCTGGCAGAGAGGGAGAGGGGAGCAGCTGTTCCTGGAGAGGAAGATACGTAAGTATGATGGGGTTAGGGGGAGGGGAGTAATGGTGACATTCCATTTCGGAAATGGTGAAACGGAACGTCACCGGATTATCAGAAAGTGTTCCTGGGTTGGTCACATGACCGCGCCAGGCACATGAGTAATTATAGATTTTTTTTTAATATAAGTAAATTAGAAGTTAGGCGGGGGGAGGGGGTTTAGTTTAGGGGTAAATTTTTTTTTTTTCATCCTGGACAACCCCTTTAAGGATATAATAGGGACTCTCTTTATACAAGACCAGATGTTTGAAGGCCTGGGAGTCAAAAAAACACAAAAACAAAACACCTTAAAACTTTTTAGGGTATTGGATTACTTTTGTAATCCCATAGATAAAAAAATAAATCTGAGGCCCCTAGGAAACTTCCACTGCTATGTTCCACACTAGCATAGCTGTACAGTGAAATCTGTCTGGTTAGGTCAGCTTGAAAATCACCTCTCAGCACAAGACATCCTGGACAGACCTGGTAAAATTATCCTCTAGATCAGGGACACTCAACAGGCATACAGTGGACCTGGACCGCTGCCACCAGCTGATCAGACCCTGCCTCTTAGCACTTTCTCCCGACTGCTGTCAAAAATGAAATGCTCATCTGCCGACCGCTGTCTCCTAAGACCTGATACCTTACAATAGACAGGCAGCAGGGACAATTGCTGATCCCTGCTGCTGCTGCTGTTGTAAGGTATCATGGTTTAGTGAACGTGTCAGGAGATTAGCTTTTCGCCTGACCGCTGTTAGTGTCCATTCTTTGAGAGTATTATACTGTGGAGGGGTGGGCAGTAATGTAGAACTATACTGTGGGGAGGGAGCACCAATACTTCAGTATAACATGTAGAGGTAACTAAAGGGGCATTGTACTGTGTTGTTACCATTAATGTTTTATCAGTACTCACACACACACACACACAGTATAATGCCATGTTAGTGCCTCCCCATACAATATAATAGTGACTAATTGGTGACCTTGACCCCAGGAAAGGTTAAGTGAAAAAATGAAATCTTTTTTTTTCCTAATTTTTCATCTAAATCTGGGGTACGTCTCATTGTCAGATGCATCTTTATCATCTGAAAAAATACTGTGAATACTGGAAGTGTTCAGCCACCCTTCAAGTCTGACCTTCATCTGATGATGGACCCTTGTCAGTGGAGTAAAAGTAGTTAAGTACCCCTGCTCTAGATCCTCTGGCTTGGCCAATGTAGCTCCGTAGGGTAGTATGGCTCAGATCCTGGACTAAAGTGGATGAAGGTTTACTTGTCTTTGTTCTTGGAAGTTTCTCTGAATTCCAATCTGTTAACCTCTTTCCTTGCAATAGACTTACAGAAGAGCTTTCCTTTACGGACTATCTGTGAAAGACGCTGTGGGAAAAACCATGATGCATTGCCGCCACGGTTTTTACCACAGCGTTTTTTTTTCTGCGGCCCGCTTCGTGGGGCCTTAGCTTTAGACTATAATAACATGACTGTGACTGTTTCTCAACTATGAAAAATGGATAAATCAGTAATTTTTTAACAGTCGTTTTGCATCCTTTCATGTCCGTTTTTGATAGTCCAGAGTCTTCCATTTTTCATCTGTTTATAACACTGTAAAAGAAAAGGATGAATTTTATTGGTCCAACCACTGACTCATTGATTTATGTTGGTTCCATGAGTCCATCAAAATGGACAAATATAGAACGTGTCAGTTTTTTTTAATGGACCTTTTTTCTGTCTATCATAAAAACTTCCGTTAATATATTTAAGTACTGTCACTGTTTTAAAAACGGCTGTCACACAGCTATTTTTATACCATCATGTGAATAAACCCTTAGGCCAATGCCCCACGTGGAAATGCAGCATTTATGGCTTCTATTCAATCCCATCCTCTTTGTATGTGCACCAATTACCTAATAATTCTCTCTCTCTCACTGGTGGTTACATATCATTCTGTCCTTTCTATAATAGAAGCCAGCTCTTTATTCACTGATGTCTTTGTAACTTGACTTTATACACCACAGCCATGGCCGTTTTGCGCCTCGGTTGTGTGAATGTAGCCTAATGGAGCATGTGCACCACTGCTCCATTCATGTGGCATAAACAGCATTTTGTCTTTATTCTGTGGGCAGTACAATTGCTGCAATAGCAAACCTATATAGGGTATTTTAATGCTTTACTATTTTTGCACAATACATTTGTGTAACTTATTTTAAAAACTGGATTTGCCCTGTTCTACATGCCATAAGATTTGTGGAGTGATACAGAAGGATTTGAGCAAGCAGTTGTCCAAGATATTTGGAACAGTATTGATTTGATTTAGATTTCTCTTTTGTTCATTCACTTCATTTTATTTGACAAAAATAAACTATTAACACTTCTATTTTTGAGAACATTTATACTGTGCAGCATTTTATTCACACCTGCCTAAAGTGTTTGCACAGTACTGTACATGTGACTTTTTAATCTCTTTTTCATACAAGTTATTTTTTAACAGCATTTTGTAATTGTAAAAATATGGTGTTAACAATGTTGCGGCCAGAGGTTACAGGTCACTCAATAGGAAATCATAAATAACCTTACATACGTGGCGTTTTTATTTTTTGTTTTGTTTTTTTTTTAACATGCAACTTGATGTGCATCTGACTTTTTTTGAAAGGTGCCTTCCTGTTGATTTTATTACAGGAAATAAAAGTAAGAGAAATGCTGTTTGAATAAAGGCAAAGCACACCATAAAAATACAAAGAAATATAGGCGCTTTTTATGCCTTTTTGTTTTGTTTTTTTTTCTTGAAACGGTGTGTGATGGTAACTTCTGGATTTGTTCTTCACTGCATAATTTCTGCTGTGCTGGTACTTCAGGGAACACTTGTTGCACTGTTCCCCAACAGATGACTGCTGATAGATGGGGTTCCTGCAGTAGGAAAGATCACGATCATCTTATTTTTGCTGACCTTTTTCAAAAGAGGCCATTTCCAAAGCCTTAGTCCAGGGCCCCACGTTGCAAAAACGCTGCGTTTTACAGTACCTGCAAAGAGGATGGGACTCTAGCTAATTCCGTCCACACATTGCAGAAAAAAAATCTGCAGTGGAAATGCTGCGATTTCAAACCGCGTCATGTTTTTGTAAATCGCAGCATGTTAATTATACTTACTGAAACGCTTGCGTTTTCTGTATAAGTATAATAGAGGCAGAAAGTCCGCAGAGGAAAACTCTGCGAATTTTCTGTGAAAAACACTGCAAAAAATAAAGTGATGCGTTTCCGCAGCGGTCTTTTCTGCAACTTTTTTTGGCAGCGATTCACTGCGTGGGGCCTTAGCCTCAACCTATTCTTCAAGCATGAAAACAAATGCGAGCTCTTGTGTGCAAAGTATTGCAGTTTTGCCCTGTTCACTTAAATGGTACAGAGAGCTGCAATATTCTGCAATGCCAATGCGAAGTAGACAGTGTGCAGGTAAATGGATTGATGTCAACAATGAAGAGGCCGCAGCACTCACCTAAGGACTACAACTTCAAACTGTGCAGGGAGTAAAATCACCACTGACACTGTAGAATATTATAATGTTCACTGTGGAGCCATTATCTATATAACACCATTAATCTTTTTCTAATTTTAGTGCATTTTTGGGACCCAAAGATCTGTTCCCTTACAAGGAGTTTAAAGACAAGTTTGGAAAGTCAAACAAACGGAAAGGATTCAATGAAGGATTGTGGGAAATAGAAAACAACCCTGGAGTCAAATTTACTGGATACCAGGTACACACATAGGAGATTGTGAAAAAGATAATCCAGTGTAACACTTTGGACACATGTTTGGTACTTGCAGCAGTTACCTGCTGTGAAGTTCTACGGTGGCTAACCTGCTGTGAAGTACAGTAGCAGTGAAATCGATGGGATTTAAGTAATTTCCATCTACATAATGCAGAAAAAAACATGCAGTGCAAAGTGTTGTGTGCTGTTGGTTTTAAACACACAGCATGTCAGTTATTTCTACATATTTGCCCTTGATGAAAGCCAGAGACTGCTGGCCAGCTGAATTGTAGCTGAAAGTCATGATGTCATGGCGAAAATACTGCCATTTTGCAGCTGGCCTTTGCTGTGGGCGGGTCCTCTGCGAGATGTATATGGTGGACATCTTGCAGTGGACCCGATGTGTGGCCTTAGCCTAAGTCTACATTCACACTACAGTGAAAATTGTCCATGTGAGAGACGTTTTTATAAACGGCATCACACTGCTGCATTAAATTAACTGTATGTGAATGGGGCTATTCACAAGACCGATTTTTTTGATAGTCTGTTTTAATGTTTGGGATCCAGCATCCATAATTTTTGTTGCTTTGCTCCTGTGACGAAGCAGTACAACAGAAATCACTAGTGCAGATGTGAGCAGAGCCTTATACATGCATTTCTGTAAAAAAATAACCATACACAGATTAGCAGAGTTTGTTTTCTACATGAAGTGATAAATTTTACCATTGACATTCTGTATATAAATAGCATATTCAGTAATATTATACATTATAATACATTCTAAGGAAAATTGCAGATAAACAGTGAGACTCCCAACCGAACATCCGAACTTTATTACTAAATGATATGTAGTTTTACTTGCAGTAGAATAACAGTAAAATAGTAAATTCTAAAAAGGAAAAAGATGTACAGTATATGAAGAATACTTATTTCTGTTTTCACAGATGCATCTGAAGGTGAGCAACATGTACTACAGAAAATTCAAGACAGTACATTGGAGAGAAGGAATTTTACTGTGGAGGAAGTTTTAGAAAGTTCCAGAAAGTTTTGCAGTAAGATTAACCGATTATAGTACCGGACAGTATGTCGCTGGGAGGCAGGGACTCCTAACAGCATAGACAACTGTATTGCTAGGTGTCCCTCTTCTGGCATACTGTTCAGGCAGGTAAATCCGGCCAACACATGGACCGAGCTTTACAGCCCAAACTTGGTCATGTGAATGCAGGGTAAGTAGGTGCAGGTGTGAACACACTCAGAAAGGCGTCTGTTAGCAGCTGCTAAAATTAAAGCCTACAATTACTGTTTTGCCCCTTGAGGCTAATGCCCCACGTGGCGTCCCCGACAGGAAAAAAAGCGCTGCGGGAGAAACCGTGGTGCCGGTTTTGGAAATCGCTGTGTCTCTGCAGCGCAGTTTTTTCCGCAAAGTGGGCATGGGATTCACTAGAATCCCATCCACTTTGCTCTGACTGTAAAATGCCGCAATTTTTTCTGCGGTGCTTCCGACACAGGCGAATCGCAGTGTTTACGCCACGTGGGGCCTTAGCCTGAAGTAGTTTTAAATGTTTAGCTGCAACACTTGGACCTTAAGCAGTTCAAAAGAACTGACATTAAAAAACCACTTAGCCAAACAGTAAAGTTAGTTTGGTTTGCAAGAAGGGTCCAAGTCATAATGCAGACACTGAAATGCAGTCATGTTATGGCCATGTGAAAGTGGCCTTCTTCTTTCACTTGGGCCTCTCTACACCAGGAATAAATGGCAGTGCAGGCCCTTATCAGTTACCTCTTCACATCAGCTCATTACTCTATCAATGTATTCAGTTCTTACTCTTCAAAATTGAGCCAAATGAGTATTATACTGTAATATACCGCCAGGAAAAGCCTAAGGGTAATATTGTAGTGGGGCAGTGTACGTAATCAAAGTTGTGGCAGTACAAGATAAATAGTCATAAATGTAGGAGAATGATATTAGGAGAAACCAGCAGGTGATATTTGAAATTATGTAGAAAATACTGTTAAAATTACAATATATAGTAGACACCTGTGGGAAGGGGAGGAAAAGAGCAATTTTACATGTGGGAAACAGGGCATTATATAGTGTGGTGGAGTTTGGAAATATGGAGGGGAAGGAGAGAGTGCTGTAACCGAAGGATGCCAAAAGTTAACGTAGTAGTATAATGTTGTACCGTGTTAGCCATTGAAAGTAGTGGAAGAGTGAAGAACTCAGGCGATACCTTTTAGAGGCTAACTGAGTATATTTATAAGTAAGCTTTCAAGAGTACTGGCTCTCTTCTTCAGACATGGTGTTATACAAGAACTGAAAATTCACAGATTATTTATACTCTATACACATGATCTTCAAAGGATTTTAGAGTCCTTAAAAAAAACCAAAACAAAATGCAATCTAAGTAGAGAAGTTATTTACAACAGGTCAAAAAACAATCTGGAAAGTTGTGGTGCGTGACAGAGGGATTTGTTATCTGTTTGCTATCAGGTGGTGATTTGTGACCCTCACAGTTCATACATAGTGTGACATGAAGCTGGCATGAATATTAAGTCCAAATTGCAGAGTTTGACATTTTTGCACCTCACCTTGCCTACAAAAAAGGTGCATGACCTGCAAGCACATCCACACCGCTGACAGTGTACCTATCCCACAGTCACAACAGGTGCACAGAATTAGGGGGACATTTTCCTGCAGGTCTTCCAATGTGGTGTACCTCATAATGTGTGTGCAATGTCCCACCACAGGCCTCTATGTGGGGGAAACAGGGCAGAGACTTGGTCAACGAATGAACTCACATAGATCCAATATCAACAACAGCAGAACAGATCTCCCAGTGGCCGCACATTTCTCTGGAGAAGACCACTCTATTGAAGATTTGCGGGTTGTGGTTTTAATGGGACATTTTAAGACGCAGGAGGAAAGGAAAGAATCGGAATACAAGTTTATGCAAAAATTTCAAACTCTGCAATTTGGACTTAATATTCATGCCAGCTTCATGTCACACTATGTATGAACTGTGAGGGTCACAAATCACCACCTGATAGCAAACAGATAACAGATCCCTCTGTCACGCACCACAACTTTCCAGATTGTTTTTTGACCTGTTGTAAATAACTTCTCTACTTAGATTGCATTTTGTTTTGGGTTTTTTTAAGGACTCTAAAATCCTTTGAAGATCATGTGTATAGAGTATAAATAATCTGTGAATTTTCAGTTTTTGTATAACACCATGTCTGAAGAAGAGAGCCAGTACTCTTGAAAGCTTACTTATAAATATACTCAGTTAGCCTCTAAAAGGTATCGCCTGATTTCTTCACTCTTCCAAAAGTTAACGTATACATTATTTGCATGTAGGGATGTGCAATTAATCAGATTAATCTGAAATCTCTGCAGCAATCTTGAATTAACTATGTTTTTATTATAGTTAGCTTAAAAAAAATTCAGATTTTAATTCTCAGCAAAAATAACCAACCCCCAGTTCCACATTGATCAGGAGGACTGAAAGTCCCCTTAAAGCCTCCTTGTGAATGGAGTGCTAGTGCACTCACGAGACCGGCACACCATTCACATCTATGAGGCGACAGGCACTGCCTGAGATTACAGTCCCAGTGGCTCCATAGTCAGTGACTATATTTTACCTGTTAACCCAGTAAACAAGATTCTGGCAAGAACAAGGGCCAAGAGATGTCAAAAGCATGGGAACACAGGGTTCATATCTCTTGAGAGAAAGATTTAAAACAATTGCAAGAGAACAGGCGGACCTGTGTAGGAGATGATGGGGACTTCAAGGGTGACATCAAGATGTAGTTCGTAGAAAGTCAGTAATGCACGCTGCAAGAGAGACTTTTGTATCAGGTCAAACCTTGGTATGACCTTGATGTCAACTGATAAAAAGGTATTACGTTGCATGATTTCTGGTGGGGAATCTATTATAATAAGAAAGTAAAAAAAGGAGTACATCCCTAGATAGATTATGCTGCTTGTCTTAGGTCATATTGACTCGTGCATTAGTACTACCACAGTTAAAAAAAAAAAAAAAATTACAAAAACTGAACTTCAGGATTTATGTATCCAGAATTAACTTATTCAAGTCTATTTGAACATTAAGGACCAAGATTTTTTTTAAATCTATTTTTATCATCACCTTCCCAGAGCCATAGCTTTTTTTTTAGTCCTCTGTCAGTGTAGCTGTATGAGGGCTTATTTTCTTGTGTGATGAGTTGTAATTTTCAGTGGCATTTTAATTTTTATTTAAGGAGTTATTCAGTTTCAGCAAACAAATGTTATTATTTGCTTAATGAAAAGTTATACAATTTTTTAATACAGCTTTCTGTATCAGATAAATTATCATTATGGAAACAATAACATTAATTTTCTGAAACTGGACAATCCTTTTTACATTTTCTGGGGGAAAATGGAAAAAAAAGCTTTCCCACCATTGATTTTTGTATGTATATACAGTGGGGAAAAAAGTATTTAGTCAGCCACCAATTGTGCAAGTTCTCCCACTTAAAAAGATGAGAGAGGCCTGTAATTGACATCATAGGTAGACCTCAACTATGAAAGACAAAATGAGAAAACATATCACATTGTCTGATTTTTTTAACAATTTATTTGCAAATTATGGTGGAAAACAAGTATTTGGTCACCTACAAACAAGCACGATTTCTGGCTCTCACAGACCTGTAACTTCTTCTTTAAGAGTCTCCTCTGTCCTCCACTCATTACCTGTAGTAATGGCACCTGTTTGACATTGTTATCAGTATAAAAGACACCTGTCCACAACCTCAAACAGTCACACTCCAAACTCCACTATGGTGAAGACCAAAGAGCTGTGGAAGGACACCAGAAACAAAATTGTAGACCTGCACCAGGCTGGGAAGACTGAATCTGCAATAGGCAAGCAGCTTGGTGTGAAGAAATCAACTGTGGGAGCAATAATTAGAAAATGGAAGACATACAAGACCACTGATAATCTCCCTCCATCAGGGGCTCCACGCAAGATCTCACACCATGGGGTCAAAATGATCACAAGAAAGGTGAGCAAAAATCCCAGAACCGCACGGGGGGACCTAGTGAATGACCTGCAGAAAGCTGGGACTAACGTAAAAAGGCTACCATCAGTAACACACTATGCCTCCAGGGACTCAGATCCTGCAGTGCCAGACGTGTCCCCCTGCTTAAGCCAGTACATATCCGGGCTCGTCTGAAGTTTGCTAGAGAGCATTTGGATGTTCCAGAACAGTATTGGGAGAATGTCATATGGTCAGATTAAACCAAAGTAGAACTGTTTGGTAGAAACACAACTCGTCGTGTTTGGAGGAGAGTGAATCCTGAGTTGCATCCAAAGAACACCATACCTACTGTGAAGCATGGGGGTGGCAACATCATGCTTTGGGGATGTTTCTCTGCAAAGGGACCAGGACGACTGATCCGTGTACATGAAAGAATGAATGGGGCCATGTATCGTGAGATTTTGAGAGCAAACCTCCTTCCATCAGCAAGGGCATTGAAGATGAAACGTGGCTGGGTCTTTCAGCATGACAATGATCCCAAGCACACCGCCAAGGCAACGAAGGAGTGGCTTCATAAGAAGCATTTCAAGGTCCTGGAGTGGCCTAGCCAGTCTCCAGATCTCAACCCCATAGAAAACCTTTGGAGGGAGTTGAAAGTCCGTGTTGCCCAGCGACAGCCCCAAAACATCACTGCTCTAGAGGAGATCTGCATGGAGGAATGGGCCAACATACCAGCAACAGTGTGTGCCAACCTTGTGAAGACTTACAGAAAACGTTTGACCAACAAAGGATATATAACAAAGTATTGAGATGAACTTTTGTTATTGACCAAATACTTATTTTCCACCATAATTTGCAAATAAATTCTTTAAAAATCAGACAATGTGATTTTGTAGATATGTTTTCTCATTTTGTCTCTCATAGTTGAGGTCTACCTATGATGACAATTACAGGCCACTCATCTTTTTAAGTGGGAGAACTTGCACAATTGGTGGCTGACTAAATACTTTTTTTCCCCCACTGTATATATATAAATATTGTGACGCTCACCCTGCAGTATAAATAACATGTTAACTTATTCTGAAGATCAGTACAATTACATAGATGTTTTGTTTTTTACAGGGAAAAAAAATATTTTATTTAAGACAAAAAATATATTTTAATTAATGCATCATTCAATAGGTGCTGCTTGACTGATTCTGGTTCAGTTTTTTCTCTAGCCCCCACCATTCCTCAGCAATGATTTCTTTTAGTTTCAGTACAATTATGTTGTCTGCTGTCAAGTGGGCTGTCCCTGTCTGTCTGCTCCAGCTAAAAACCACCTACCTGACAGAGTTGATCCAGAGGAAGGCAAAAAAAAATCATGAGGCTGATGCCAATTGCCCCATGTTAGAGGAAAAAAAAATTCCTTCTCAACAAATCTGACAATCAGTATAAAACCCTGGATCAACTTGTCTATAAAAATTTAAAACCTGTAACCTGTATTATTCTTCCATTTAAGAAAGGGATCCGGGCCTTTCTTGAACTTGCACAATGAATTCACCGTCACCACTTCCTGTGGCAGTGAGTTGCTTAGCCTCACTGCTCTTATATTAAAGAATCCCCGTCTATGACTTCGGTGAAATGATCTTTCCCGTAGTTGTAGATGATGTCCCCTTGTCACTGTCACAGGCCTAGGAATAAAAAGATTGTTAGGTTGTAGTGCTGTCCCTTCTTGTATTTGTACATTGTCATTAGATCTCCCCATTGATGTCTTTTTCCCTAAACTGAATAAACCCAGATTTATTCATCTGTCTCTGTATTCCAATCCTCCCATCCCTGTATTTGCCGTGGTCACCCTCTTCTGCGATAACAGTGTATGATTGTGCTGAAAGTAACAGTGATTAGTTGAAAATGGTGGGGGCTAAAGAAAAAAGTGGAGTGGAGCTGTGCCTATTGAAGGATGCAATTAAC
The DNA here is from genome assembly GCA_947044405.1 of Leptodactylus fallax. Lineage (NCBI taxonomy): Eukaryota > Metazoa > Chordata > Amphibia > Anura > Leptodactylidae > Leptodactylus > Leptodactylus fallax. Next base: position 4,375,262 of record CAMRHE010000164.1, on the reverse strand, counting down.
TTGAGTTGGTGGAGGTGGTGAAAGGTCCCCTTTAATCATTTATTATTTTTCACCTTACTCTGAGAGCCATACCTTTATTACCCATCAGTAGAGCTGCGGGACAGCTTGTTTTGTTTTTGTATCATAAGTTAAAATTTTAATTGGTGTGATTTTGGGGTACATATGACTTTTTATTGTTTTTTTTGGAGGCTGGTTGAACAAAACAGTAATTTTGCTATTTCTTTTTAGTTTTATTTTTTACAACATTCATTGTAGGGGCAATATAATGTGATACGTTTATAGTTAAGGTTGGAACATAGACATAGAGATGCCAAGTTCAGCTTTTTACAATCCCATTTCATTCATTGCAGAAAAGAATGCACGTTTTTTGAAAAACCCAGCATGTTAATTTTACTGCTGCGTTTTTTCTGTGTTTTTTATGTCCAGCAGCATTTTTTAGCTGCGTTTCGCTAAATGTGATCTTACTAAAAGAAATAATGTTTTTGGGTTGTCATATTCTAAGACCTATAACTTATTTATTTTTCCACCACTGGAGCTATGTGATGGCTTATTTTTTTGGGACAAGTTAAAGTTTTCATAGGTGTCATTTTGGGATTCATGCAAATTTTTAATTGCTGCGCATTCCATTTTTTGGGTGGTGGGAAAAACGATTGACGATTTGGGCATTATTTTTAATAATTTTGTGCTGGTGAAATTGTGCAATAATATTATAGGTCAATATGTTACAGATGTGATATGTGTGTATATGTGTAGCATTTTTATTTTTGAAAACATTGTAATGGGCAAAAAAAAAAAAATTTTTTTTTTTACTTTTTATTCTTCATTTTATTAATTTTTTAATATATTTTTTTCAAGTAACCCTAGTGTATCTTACTACTATGGGGCTTGACCACTAGTATAATACATACATATTTATTGCAATGTATTATGACTATGAGATCTGTAACAGGCATTCTATTAGGACATGCCTCTGGCAGGGGGCATTGCTAAGCATCCTGTGATTACAGGACGGGGTCTGACGGAGCTGTGAGTCTCACCTAAGCACCTTAGAGGTTAAACAGCCTGAATATGTGCGAACACCGTACCAACTGTTACATTGGGAGCCTGGCTGTGATTTAGAGCTGGGCTTCCATGGTGATTGCACAGGTTTCTGAGTCCACATGGTCACCGCCATGTACCTGCACAGAGCAATGCGCTAATTTACCTTTTTTTCCCAACATATAAATATGTGAAAATACAGGAACGGGTCAAAGTCATCTAAGGTGAAATTTTGTTTGCAAAAAGGAGATCCACGGAATCTGCCTCAGATCAGCCTTTTTTTTTCCTTTTTTTAATTCTCTAGGCAATTCAACAGCAGAGCTCTTCAGAAACTGAAGGAGAAGGAGGAAATGCTGCAGATGGCAGCAGCGAAGAAGAAGGGGACCAGGTGGAAGAGGATGGAAAAGGCAAAAGGAAGAATGAGAAAGCAGGCTCCAAGAGAAAGAAGTCATACACTTCAAAGGTGGTATAGCATAATGGCTTAATTTGATGATGTTTCCTTTCACCTAATTTTTATCCAAAGTTATCAGCCTCTGACAAAATATATATAGAAAGTACATTTACTAGGCGCACTTTGTGTCCTTTCTACAATTGCGACAAACCCACGTGCCTTCATAGTACAGTAGCTCATGAGAATAAGCAATGCACTATTACAGCACTGTTATGTTGTGGGCATAGCCCTGTACTTAGAAGCGACACCCTGCTTTGACAGCAGGTATGTAAATGGTAGAGGGCATCCTCTGTCACCCCATTGGCAAAGTGGGGTACATACGGACTACTGAGGCAGCTGAGAGCTTAATAATGACCCCTAGGCGTACCATGTATGGAAGTCTATTAGACCCTGCCTCTATAAATGTGTTTTTTTATGGTATAGGTCAGTGATGGCGAACCTTTTAGAGACCGAGTGCCCAAACTGCAACCCAAAACCCACTAATTTATCGCAAAGTGCCAACACGGCAATTTAACCTTAAATTAACCAGGATCTGTTTTATAGTGACCGTGCAATGTTATTACAGCCTGTAATAATATCACATGTCTGCTATAAAACAGATACCGTGTGATATAAATTGTGAAGGGCCCCCACACAGTACAATTCGATCTGAAGTGGCCCCCAGATAGTACTATATGCTCCAGAATGGCCCCCAGACAGTATTATATGCTTCACAGTGGGGCCCCACACAGTAGTATATGCTTCACAGTGGGGCCCCACACAGTAGTATATGCTTCACAGTGGGGCCCCACACAGTAGTATATGCTTCACAGTGGGCCCCCACACAGTGGTATATGCTCCACAGTGGGCCCCACACAGTAGTATATGCTTCACAGTGGGGCCCCCACACAGTAGCATATGCTTCACAGTGGGGCCCCACACAGTAGCATATGCTTTACCGTTGGGCCCCACACAGTAGTATATGCTTCACAGTGGGGCCCCACAGCAGCATATGCTTCACAGTGGGGCCCCACACATATAGTTTATGCTTCACAGTGGGGCCCCACACAGTACTATATGCTCCACAGTGGGGCCCCACACAGTAGCATATGCTTCACAGTGGGGCCCCACACAGTAGCATATGCTTCACAGTGGGGCCCCACACATATAGTTTATGCTTCACAGTGGGGCCCCACACAGTACTATATGCTCCACAGTGGGGCCCCACACAGTAACATATGCTTCACATTGGGGCCCCACACAGTAGCATATGCTTCACAGTGGGGCCCCACACAGTAGCATATGCTTCACAGTGGGGCCCCACACATATAGTTTATGCTTCACAGTGGGGCCCCACACAGTACTATATGCTCCACAGTGGGGCCCCACACAGTAGCATATGCTTCACATTGGGGCCCCACACAGTAGCATATGCTTCACAGTGGGGCCCCACACAGCAGCATATGCTTCACAGTAGGCCCCTACACAGTAGTTTATATTATTTACCTAGTCCCATGAAGAGCTGCAGTCCCACGAAGAACATCCTCCTCCTCCCGCTCGCGTGCGCTGATGAATGACGCCATCACGCCTGCGTCGGGACAGAGGTTACGCTCAGCAGTCAGTGTAGGCCGCAGTCCGGACCGCGGCCTACACTGACAGCTCAGCCGAAAGACGCGATCGCTCACTAATAGGGAATCCTGTACCGGATTCCCCGTTAGTGAGCGATCATGGCGATGGCGCGCATGCCAACTGAGAGGGCTCTGCGTGCCCTCTCTGGCACGCGTGCCATAGGTTCGCCATCACGGGTATAGGTCATTAAGGATAGTTTTTTGTTTTGTTTTAACCAAAACGGTTTGGGCCATTTTTTTGTACCTTCTTTTTAGCCTCAAAAGGGAATCTCTTGATCAGAGCCTAATAGGCTGCCTGTCAGTTTTACAGTGACAAGTGTAATACTCTTCAGTACAGATGTCTTGTACTCTACTATCTTCTAAGTGATCAGGAGATTGGTTGTTCAAGTCTCCTAGTAAGACTACAAAATAATAAAAACTTACAAATAAAACAAAAAGTTTTAAGGTTAAAAAAAACAAACAAAAAAAAAAATCATCCTTTTCACTTAGAAAATATAAAAAAACATACATAACTGCATTCATCCACAAAAACCAATCAAATAAACACATTATTGTACACATAGAGTAAATATTATTGGCGTTTCATGTAGCTAACGGAACAGTATACAGTATGTTTGTCAAAGGATGTGCAGTGCAGAACAGTGTGGATAAGAAATTGAGAAACACAGTGAGTACACTGCATAGAGAGTATTGTCCTTACAGTGAATGGGGTGAAAAGGTAATATGCTGGTCTTGACTGAAAGGGTAAGTTCACACTGAGTTTTTTGCAGGTGGATTTTTGAGGTGAAATCCAACTCAGAATCCGCCTTAAGAAACGTCTCCCTACTCTCCCATTCATTTCAATGAGAGTCATGCAGATTTTTTTCAACTATAGAGAAAAAAAAACATCATGATCTATCTTCAGGCAGATTCCACCTTGCAAAGCTTATTAAAATGAATTGGAGGAGGAAATAATGTCAGCTAGAGGAAAAAAAATCTGCTACAGACTCCCATTTAAATGAATGGGAGAGTTTACCTGAAAATCTCCATGAGAACATATCCAAAGTGGATTACAGGAGGTCATGGTTTTGCTTCAAATGGCATGATTGTTTTTGTTTTTTTTGTTTTTTAACATAAGACTTCTTTATAATGGTATGAAAATGGGGCTCCAAAGCTGAATAACAGAGGCGTATTTGGAAAGTGTAGAATCTCCTCTGCAAGGCACTGTGATTATGATTATAATAACAATTTACTGATGACAGACTCCCTTTAAACTTTATATAAAATAAAATAATTTTTTAATTGAATTGAAGACTTTGGCTATGTTCACTCTTACATTGTGGTCTCTGTCAATAGTGGAGTTTTTGAATGAAACTCCACACAAAGGCTTCAATGCAGATAGGAACAAAGCCTAACATTATGTGCTATATGTACCATAGGTATACTGCAATACTTGTTTATTAACACTTTGTGTTTCTGCTTCACCTTTATGACCACTTCAGAAACCATCCAAGCTTTCTCGGAAATCTTCAGGAGATGAGGGAGAAAAAGACAGCAAAGATGAAGAAAATAAGAGTGGTTCAGAGGCTGGTGATGCGGATAACGACACAAGAAATGCATCAGAGGTGCAGAAAAGCAGTGCGGGGGTATGTTTTCCTACTTATATACTATAGCAGTAGGGTATAATAGCGTTTTATAGCACAGTTTAGAAGTAATTTCGGACATATGTCATAGTGCTAACACAGAGAAGTGGCTTGCTGCATGTTTTAGATGTCAACAACGTTTTCTGCTAGTAGGATATGTCCACATGGGAAAGATATGATGAGGATTTTCCAACATAAAATTGGGAGTGGAAAATCCACCCGCAGAACGAACGAGGTTTCACCAAACATCATCCACACAATGTGAAAGTACAATAATGTTTGATTTATGAAAATGCAGTGTTTTGGCCACGGCAGAAACGTCACAGCAAAAGATGCTGCGTTTTACAGTACCTGCAAAGTGTATGACATTTAGGCTAATCCCATCCACACATTGCAGGAAAATCTGCATTGGAAAAGTTGCGATTTCAAAACGCTTGCGTTTTTAAAAATTGCAGCATATCAATTATACCTATGGAAACACTGGCGTTTTCCATATAGGTATAATAGGGACAGAAAGTCCACAGATGAAAACTCTGCAGACTTTCTGTGAAAAGCGCTGTGGAAAAAAAACGTGATGCATTTCCGCAGCGTTTTTTTTTAGCGATTCGCTGCGTTGAAACTTAGCCTAAAGGGGTTTTCCAATATCAGGATAAGCTTAGTCTGCGTGATAGACAATTTAGGCCGGCTTTCTCCCACCTCTGGATTTATATACACAGATAACTTAGACACTGATTAAGCACTGTTCTAGCCCTTTGGCTTAGGCCCCACCTAGCGAAACGCAGCTAAAAAACGCTGCAGAAAAATCCACAGTGGAAATGCATTGCATTTTTTTCCCCAGCATTTTTCATTGTGTTTTTGCTGCAGATTTTATTCCCTTATTAAACCTACAGGGAAAATGCCAGCGTTTCCATAGGTGTAATTGACAGGCTGCGATTTTCAAAAATGTGGGCATTTTCAAAAAACGGCTTTTCCGTAGCAGATTTTTTTTCTGTAACGTGTGGATGGGATTAGCCAGAATCTCATTCACTTTGCAGGTGCTGTAAAACACAGTCTGTAGCAGTTGTCTGAAACCTAGGCAACAGGCTGTAAACACTGAGAACACATATTCTGCTATATCTGACAAATTGAGCAATATAGATAAAGCAGTGTATTGAATAAAACACTTCAGTCAGCTTCGGCTACAATGTTAAATATGATCCTGGAGAAGGGAGTACCCATTTAATACATAGCCTATATTTTTATTAACCTGCCCTGCTCCTAACTTGGTCATCCATTCAGTTCTGATTTAAAGTCAGGGGCCTTGTAGTTTCTGGGGCGTGTAGTGACTGCTATCTCTGCACCCACTATAGGTACACTCCTGTTCAAAGTATAAAAAGTTAAGTTTACCCCCACTACAGAGTGCTGGATATAGCCTACCCACATATATAAGAAAGTCTTGGACTGGATAAAGTGGACTGCTTTAGTATTTGCGCAGAGGAATCTATTTGCCTTTATAATCTGTTCAAAAGGACAAATCTATTTCCTCCCACAGCCGGCATTTTATGACTTGGTTTTTTTATATCTAATATATCTGGTCAGCATCCTAATTTAATGAATAATTGACTTACTTGGTAATAAATTATCATAAGTACCAGAAGACAAAAACGTACAGTGATTGGAAAAAAGCCAACAACACTACAAAAAAACCTCTATCAAAAGAAATATTTGATCCAAACTGTAAGGAGTTTTAGGTTAAGTTATTAGGTCCATGAATACAGTGGGGCAGATTTACCAGTCCTGTGAAATATTTAGACTGTGATGTAAATTGAGACCAGGCAATCTAAACATGTGTCATATTTTAATAGCTCACACTGAATGATAAAATGCATACATCTGTAGTCACTTTTATCTAACTCTTTGCTTCCAAACCTTTAAAGACTCAGGGTACCTCTGGAAAATAAAAACCCTCAGGGCAGCCCAACCAAATCATTTTTAGCAAAAGACAAAAAAACAAAGTAAGGGTGTAGATAATATTGCATGAAAGCATGTAGTCATCTTCCCAACCAGAATGTTGCAGTCCCCTGGCAGGTATCCAAGGCACCCCTGTTGGGAATTGCCGATCTAACTTTATACCACATATTGTCTGTCATTGTGGTCAATTCAGTGTTGCTGTTTTGTCACTTGAAATATTTCTGTATTATACTGGATTATCACAAGATGTAGTTGCCTTCCTAATCCTCTGAATACAGATTCTAACATAAAGTACAAGAACATAAGGGAATTAACTGGATTCATGTTTCCATAAAGACCATTGCTCTAAAACTGGCGTTGACATTTCACAGGAATGAAATATAGAGGGAAGCTTTACTTGCACCATTTTTAGTGGCATCATACCAATGAACAGAGAAGTAGGGCCTGCCCCTCTGTAGTCTTTATGCAGTGTACAATGACATTTATATTAAATAGGTAATTCCAGGCAAGGGTAAGGCTTCCAGTCTTGACTATTTTAATCATATTCTTTGTGGGGAAAACCAGAAGGGATCTCTATTCCCATTTATAGAGATGAAGAGGGATACAAACTTCTGTCTTAGCTAGGACATCTTTGTTATTTATATCACAATCGTCTTGCTGATACATTACTTATTCCGGTTGCTAAGATATATTGTTCCAAAAAAACATACATAAAACTGAAAGCAAAGTTATAAAGTATAGACAGAGAACATGAATTCAGTGGAACAGCAGCTTTCAGTATCTGGTATGGACTGAAGAAATAACCTTCATTTGTAAAGTGAGTGCAGAGCAACTTGTGACAGAAAAGAAATGCGACAAAGAAATTCAGTTAAGAGGAAGTGCAAGAGAAGGAAACAAGTCCCAATGGTTGAGCGTGTCTTGGGACAACTAGCAATATAACATCTCTATGTAATAGACAACCTGTGATGATCTGACAGTGGTACCCCAGCACACTGGTATTTGGAGTAACAGTGATAGGTTGGAGGTTCGGCTTTAACAAAAACTTTCAACAAACATCCCAGAGAAAAAAAGACTTTCAGTTTTCAGTTGGAAAAGGTAACAATAATACACAGCAGCAATAAATCGGTGTTGATCCACTGGTACCAGGACTGCTGTAAAGCCTAGTCTCCCCAGTGTAGCTGTAGCTCTTATCTTTTTATATATCCCTAGGTATTACATGTGTAATGTTGCAGCCACATATATGAAACCAATGGTTGGTAGATGCTGGCTGGCAATTACAGTAAACTAAGATGAAGCAATTTATCAGGCATTCTGTGCTGCACCCGGTAACACTTACACTGTGTATACTACTAACTAAGGAAAAAGATTTAGAGTTTCTCACATCATTAATGTGACTTTTTGGTTAATAGCAAGTGACAGGGTAAACGTGATAAAGGGTATTTGCCTCATGTAGTGTTTACAATGTAATTGGCTTTGTAGAGCCCTTGTAATATCATCTCTGCATTTACAATAACCTTCCTTTAAATGTGTGCTTCTTCTATTGTGGAGTATGTTTCAGCTAAGTAACCAGAAGACTGATGTGTTGTAATGATGCTGCTACTATTCTATACAACTGTTTACTTTTTACTACTATATTTCATATACTTTAGGGCAGACAGAAGCAGCATTTTGGTCTTGCATTGCTTTCTGAAAGGCCAAAACATTTTGAGTAGAATTTATAATTTGAGGAACAATATACACCAAGTTTTATGTTTGCGCCTTTTTTACACTGTACCATAGGTTGTGCAAAATTTATCAAAAAGATGCATGTTGTTTGTTCCATTTCTGTTTCTGCACAGTCTGTTCCCCTGTGTAGACTGCTCCCTTGTATTTGTAACACCTGTTTCAGATGCTGCTGCTTTAGTGGAGGGAGTTTGCACAGAACAATTCTTGCAAACACCCGTTCTTGTGATCAATGGGATCAATATTTTTTCACTGTCCCTTTTAAGAATGGATCCTAAATGCAGATGTATAAAACTTTTCTTATGGGACCAGTTCCATCTGCTTATACTGTTTCCATGAAATATGAAAAACTTAACTCATAAGTATAAATCATGATGGACCCATGCTGTGTGAACGTGGCCGCTTAGGTTTTTATTGCATATACCTGTAATGTCATATTTGGCAGTGTATGATTGTAAGGAAGGAATTACTGTTCAGCCTCATATTCTACCCAGCATAAAAAGTACACCATAACGTTGTCTGCTTGTACAGAAGGTTTTATACAAGGTGTTCTATGATTTTCTTGCAGAATGTATATGCAAGAGTTGGGGGCCGTAAGAAATGCACAGATGCTAAAGAGAAATTATAAATCTTAGTGGCACACAGGCAAGATTTGGTGAGCATACAGTCAATAACCCGTATGATATGAACTGAGGCATCTGCAAGAACTGTAATACATTATGTATCTCTAAAAAATGACAATATTTAGAATTTACATCTGTCATTATATTATTTGTGTCACAAATTACTGTCTATTACTGAAGTTAATAGGATATGGTTTGTTTATTAGATGTATTGCAAGTGAATACCATATCCATACGTGTAGAAAATATTCCCGTAGCCTGTGCATCAAGTATTTGTATTTGCAATTACTCTGTAAAAAAGATGTTTAAGCAGTTTACAGTGTTTTATAGATTTGCTGTAACCATTTTTTTTCTTGCTTGACCTTGTACAACCTGGAACTTGTACATTCATACCAGCAGACAGTAATAAGTTAGCTACACTTCCGCTGGCATAGATACTTTACTGCGGTTGACTGCCCTAAATGCGGCAATCTCCAACCATTGACATGGCAGCCTTGTATCTCTGGACCCTGAATGTAGCATCCCAGCTATGGGCACCTGAAGATATTATTGTGCACCAGTGATATCATAAAAGTCATAGTGTTACTAAATATTGGCACCACGCTAAGGATCGTATCACTGATACTTGACTCCTGCTTCTAATGGGCACTTTGCACGTTTGCCAGCATTGTCAGATTAGGCTGTACCAGCACAGTATCTGCCACTCTATTTATTGTATGAATACTTGGTTGTAAACAGCAAAATGCCTCTTTTATAGACTTTCTCTTTATCCTAATGTAGCTGGGAAGCTACAGAATGGTTGAGGACTGGATGGGACCAATTTATTTCAATTGTATCTGAATTGTGGCATGTTTTAGGTATTTTTTGCAACCTTTTTCCAGATTGCCTCAAATTTATTATGGTGCTCTGTGCGTACCTTTTATATGTTGTAAAGTAATAAACCTCTGAACCGTTCAGTGGCTTTCCTACAGAGCATTTTCTGCATTATTTTGCATTCTTGTTCAACATAGTAAACTACAAATGCTTCAGTGCGTGTGAAAGAACATACTATACAAATTCAATTTGGATACAAGAAATGTTTCATGTGTTTCTTGGCAAATAAAAGAGGTTTTCCTACCTCTTTTTCTATTGTAAATGGTTTGAAATTAACATGTTGGCTTTTGTTTTTTTCAGACTTAACTAAGTGCAGCATACCGTGAGAAGAGGTCCATATTCAGCAGTTTAGTATTCTTGGATTTGATATGGCTCGACACATTTACTTGTTGCCACCAAGAAATTGTCAGTTTGTGTGCATAATATCACGTTCCTGTTCGTTGTGTTTGCTGGCATCAGAAGTGTTTCTCCTCCAGGGGGCAGCTTTTCATTTTCCATTATTCTGTTGCATGATGTTGCCCTTTAAACTAGCTGACATTATGTTTTCACAGATTTTAACACATGTAATTACTTCTAATTTCAAACAAATGAATTGACTTACATGTAGCAGCAGCAAAACTACATATAGCAGCAAAACTGTAAAACACATGGATAAATATCCAGATTCCCATTAGATATTTGTAGTTAAAGGGGTTTTCCCACCAACATTTATCTCCTAGCACTCCCTAGTACTTCCTAGTACCTGGGGCAGTAGCGCATGTGTGTGACTGATGGAGCGCTGTATTCGGCTATCTTCATCGATATTATAAAAGTAAATGGAGCAGTTGGCATGTATATGCACTACTGCTCCATTCACACAGCAGACTTCAGGATCCCCAAGAGTTGGATACTTCTTCCTTATCCTGTGGATAGGAGTTAAGTGTTGTTAGTGGGAAAACCCCTTTAATGATTTTGCCATTCCATTTTTAGCTGTCATTATTTATAGGCAAGGCATGTGGATACTTTGCCAAGGCATAATGGGTAGATCAATGTATCTTTCTTGCTTACCACTATAAATGTTAGATGCTATTAAAGTCCCAAGTAAAACCTCTTTGTACGTTCTTAGTACAAATTTTATGGCAGCTTATTAAGATATGTTGTTGACAGGAGTATTCACAGTAACGAAAGAAAAAGCCTTCACATTTCAGAGGAAAACGCAAAAGCTGATAAAGGGAATTTAACGAGCCGAATGTTTTCTCAATTCTAATATTCAGTAGTATTTAACTAGCTTGTTGTCACTTACTTTTGTATGTAATTGTGTTAATGACATCCAGAAGCATTCTGAGGTTATGTGGGAAACCAAAGCAAATGTGAAAAGCAACTTGATATTAGATTACCATGCCTGTTATTTGTAACAAAGTTACATCTTACTCTGGTAGTACTAAAATAACGCTATGGAACACCTTACTATTCACCCAGTTAAAGAGGTTGTCCAGGAATAGAATATGTAAAATGTTTCACATACTACAATAATAAAAGGTGCATGTGGACATATGAAGAAAAACTACCTACTTACAGTTGGAGTGATTCAGGCGATTGAAGGAAGACCTTCTGCAAACCATTTGGAGAAGTTTTCCTTCCTTCCCATGATGGGGTATAATGCAGCCATCTGAAAATACCTTTGTTCTATAGAGTCCACTGATGTGATGTCCTCACCATTTACAATGCTGACCAGCAAAATACACTTCTCAACATTGAAATTGCAGCGCCAAGAAGAACAACTGTAAGGTTATGCAAATTGAGGTGTTACTAAGATCTTCAAATTTCTAAATCCCTAGCCCCGATCTGTGGCATGTGGGAGGGGCATAAAAGAGAGATTGAAAGCAAAATCACATGAAACCTCAAAAATTGGATCTTAACTAAAAAGAACAAAATCTTTCAACTGAGAAACCTTGGTTTATAACTCTGGGCCTAGGCCGAGATGTCAGCACTGTTCTACGTTGCTTGTTCCAGTGGTTGGGAGAACAACATCGAATAACAGTAAGAGGAGCACAGAGGCAGGTGAACCTCTGCACGGGAGGATTGTCTGATTGGAAGAATGACACATAGTGATCCATTCTGTACTGCAAGTGAAATTGGACATCACAAGTCAAGTCTAGGGCGAGAAAAAGTATCAACACAAACCATCAGAATGTGTTTGCACCTCATTGGGCTACAAACCAGACATCTAGCTACAGGTGTTCCACTGACCTCACACCACTGCTCTGAAAGGTTATCATGGTGCATAGTAAGATGGCAATGGAGGTTTATCCTCTTCAGTGATGAGTCCTGCTTTTGTCTCAAGTTGCAGTGGAAGCTGAAGATGGCTCTGGAGACCACGTGGGTAAAGCCTTGGAGAGGTCTTCACAAGAGAACATCACACTGGTCCTACTCCCAGGATTATGGTGAGGGATGGCATAACATACGGTAGCTGAACCCATTTAGTCCTCATTTCAGGTACTGTAACATCTTGGCATTACATAGATTAGATTGTGGAAACAGTGGTACAGCCATTTCTCCAAAGGAGCCATTCTTCAGTAGTTCAATGAGAGGCTGCATGTTGCTCGTTTTACTGTGAGCAGCCTGCGTGGCCTAAATGTACACCGTGACCTACAGCATCTGCAGACTTGTCTCCCATTAAGAACATTTGGGATGTCATCGGTTAACAATTGCAAAAGGAGCTGCCAGCGGCCAATCTTGATGACTTGTATGGTTAAGTGCATTCAACATTTCTCAGACAACCATTAATAACTTCACTGATAACGTGCAAAGGTGTGTAAGTAAGTGCGTGTATATCTGAGGAGGTCGCCCATACTAAATATTGAATAAATTGAGATGTTTTGAATATTTTGTTTCTAATTTTATCATTTCACATCATTAACATGCCTATCGATCCTGTGATCTCCATAATTCCAAGGCTTTTACTTCTTGATGTGCAGCGATCTTCAATGTTGAGGAGTGTATATGGGTGAGAATTCAGTGTGAAGATCAGTTTTTGTGCCTGCAGCACTGGAAAGCATTTCCTTCATACACATATGTGCTATTGTATGTGCAAATGTTTCACAGGGCTGACAGATGTATGAAGCAAAATGCAAGCAGATATCCTGATGTGCGTGAACATGATGTGCAGCGATCTCCCAATTAGATGGGGGCGATTGACAACAAGGCAGCAGCTCAGCTCATTCTCTATGTCAAGTTTAAGATTATGCGAGCAGATTTTTGAGTAAAGATAAGGAATAGGGTAAGAAAACCTTGTCATCCTTTTCTTTAGATTTAACAAGTTCAACTCTATGATAACCCTAATGAAACCTTTTGTGTTGTCTGGTCTAGTGTATTAGAATGGACCACACATGGTTTAAGTTGGGATCTTTGGCAAACACTCAGCTTGCTTCATGTGATGTCATTAATTGAAATAGCTGTCCTTTCTCTTACTGCTTTTCATCTGCCACAGTCCTGACATAAGCTAAGGAGTTTGGAAGATGCTCTTGTAAGGCATAGTGGAAGGAACAGCCTTTCTTGATGTAAAGTACATGTCATTACATTATATACTTACCTGGCAATCTAGGCGTTGCAGTAGAAGACAGAATTCTTTTCTGCCAAGCTAACAATTGTATTTACAATACTAATGATTAGCCATTCCAGAATGTATTTTCTTGTGAACAATAATGTTGCTATTGTGATAATAGATTTTATTTATTTTATTGCAATTTTTTGTGAAAACATTTTCTTTACATTTGTTCTTCTCTAACGCATCTTTGGCATTTCCAGTGTTTGTAGTTGAAACACATCTCGTATAACGTTGTATTGCTGTTTTTACAAAATGAACACTCCTGATGTATGGTCAAAGATTGTAAAGAAGGAAACAGGTCACACAAGTTAATTTACTATATATGTAACACAGTTATTAAAAGGAAAACTTATGTAAACATTGGCGTTGGTTATAATTACAGATAATAATTGTGTATGAAGCATATTATATTGATGGAAGTGTTAATGGTAGGAGAAGGTCCATTATGGTTCAGTAATAAAGACGCAAAAAAAAAGTTATTATCTTGTCATAGGTCTCATGTTGTATGACAATGGAAGCTGTTACTAGCATAATATGAATAGACATGATTTATTGCTGGCATTTTACAGTAATGTATATGAATACATGTTCAGTATGTATTATTCCTGGGTCATGTATTTAAAGCATTCTGGAAAATTATAATTTAAGATTTTAGGGTAAATTCACAGACTTTTTTGCATGCAGATTTTTTGAGGCAGAATCAGCTCTCAACTCTCTCATTCAATTCAATGGGAGTCACGCAGATTTTTGCATCATGGTCTATCTCAAGGCAGATTTCACCTTTAAAAGCCCATTGAAATGAACAAGAGGCAGAAAAAAGCTAGCTTTTTTTGCAGTGTTTTTTTTTTCAAAAACAACATTTATTTCTGTCTAAAGATAGGTCATGATGCTGTTTACTCCCATTAAAATGAATGGAAAGTTTGGAGGGATTTTTTGAGGCGAAGTCCACTCCAAAATCCATCTACAGGCCGGGGCACCACATGGTGTAAATTCTGCGGTTCGTCCACGGTGGAAACGCCGTGGAAAAAAACACTGCGTTTTAAAGTCACAGCAAAGTGGATGGGATTCTAGCAAATCCCATCCCCACTTTGCGGGAAAATACGGAGTTTGCGGACACGCGGCGATTTACAAAACAGTTGTGGTTTTGGAAATCGCAGCGTGTTAATTATATCTATGGAAACGCTGGCGGTTTCCCTAAAGATATAATTGGAGCAGAAAGTTCACAGAGAAAACCTGCGCTTTTCTTCTGCAGGACGCCACGTGGAGCCTTAGCCGCAAAAAACCTCACTGTAAATATACCCTTAGGCTGAGGCCCCACGTGGCGTAAACCGTTGCGGTTTTGGAATTCGCAGCACGTCAATTATACCTACGGAAACGCCGACAGTTTCCCTATAGGTATAATTGAAGCAGCATTTATTCCTGCAGCGCTTTTTTGCTGCGGGCTGCTATGTGGGGCCTTAACCTTAAAGAGTTTCACATTAATGGGTTATCCTAAGCAACGTTTAATCAGTAGTGATCCAACCAGCACAATCAAGGGACTACGGCTCTCCTACAGGCGGTTTCACTCATATGTGAGCTATGGAAATAGCTAGACACGCTTACTCGGCTATTTTGTGAACTCCCTCAGTACTTAATGGAGAAAGTCATGTATGCACGACCATATTTACTGTCATAGCAACTACTAGATGAACCTGGGATACCTCCAATGACAAAAATGGTGTGGGTCGCAATTATGGGAACTGCATTTATCGCATATCATGCAGAATAGCTGAGATGGAAATACCCCTTCAAGTGTGCTGATTGGCTTCTATTATACCTATATGGAAAACGCCAGCATTTCTGTAGGTATAATTGACATGCTGCGATTTGCAAAAATGCCAGCCAGAATCCCATCCACTTTGCAGGTAATGTAAAATGCTGTTTTTTTGGGGGGTTTTTTTTTATAGTGGACCCTGGCCTTAAAGAGGTATTCCAGTTCCTTTTTATTAATTAGCTATTCTAGACACGATTTTCCAAAAGCTGTGGGTTTGTCCTGAGCCCTAAATTTTTGGGGTTCATCACCCTTGAAATGCAATTATACTTTGGGGTCTCTTCAGACCCCAGAGTATAATAAGTGGAGTCCCAGGCGAGGTGAGTAAGTTTAACAATTAGTTATATTCACCTTGCCTCTTTTGGGTGTCCGTCGGTCCCTTAGCGTCCTCTTCCGACTGACGTCATGCACCCCAGGATCACAGCTGAGGCCTATGATTGGGCTGCGGCTTGTGGGCCCAGGGCAGGTGACTGCCAAGGGCCTGAAGATGACGCCAGGTGACTGCCAGATGCTCATGAGAGGTGAGTCTTACTGTTTGTTATTTTTAGTGATCCTCCACTAATTATACTCTGGGATTTAAGGAGAACCCAGAGTATAATAACTTCATCGCTGTCATGATTCTGCAGGGTCCTGGCCATCTCCAACTGGCCGTGAGTCTCCTACCCCCTTGCAAAAGTGATCGTTACGCCCCTGGCCATCCATATTTAACTTTCAGAGACCACCATTAATATTGGTATTATGTTCATGCTTTTCCAACACTTCTGTCAAAAGCTTTTTTTAATAGAAGTCACTCACTACGTACACTAAAACATTAGAAATGTACAAATAACTCTTACAAGACTCAAATGTGCAATATTATCATAGGGTTTGAGACATAGTATGCACAGGACCCCACGGCAACTCCATCTGGCTTTAAGGCATGGTTATAATAGTGCCAATTGAACCACTTACATTGGATTGGGTAGTGGCTTAACAACATTTCTGCAGGAACTTGTCAAAGTAAAAAACAATTATAGATAGTAGTGAACTGTCAAAAATATCACACTTTTCAGTCTGTAAATGTCCATGACATTAATATCCATTTAGCCTTCAGTTAGTTTTGGCCCCGGGTTTCATCTTCATAAAAAATTCTGGCTGGCTTACACAGCGATGAGCTAATATCTGTGGAAAAATCCCAAAAAGTAAATTTGCAATTAAAACCAAAATTCTTGCCTCATCAGGAACTCGGTAGATGTAGGGAGTCCTTGCATGAAGGGACGCACCAATGTGAGAAAACTGTGCCTGCAGGATGGAAAGAAAGTGGAGTCAATATAGGGAGTTCTTCAGATTGTACAACATGTCAACATCCCTATCACTGGGAACAATGGAAAGGGCCTGGTTTTAGAGAGATACCAAGGCCACAGCTGTTAAAGTATCAATAATAACATTATTTAAGTCTGGTTATATTAGAGATGTGTTATTTTTTTTTTTATTTTGTGTTTCTAATTATATAAAACAGAGGTGAAATATTGTAGTTTTTTTTTTTCACTGACCACTTGAACAGACATTAATGTGGTCCTTCCTGTTTTCAGCTCTGTGTAGACTGGGATAGAGTCATCAGAGGGAATGGGATTTAAAGAGTCCGTATAGGTTTAGTAAAACATGACTGTGTTCTTCCAGTATCAGCACCACTCATGTCTATGGGTTGTTTCTGGTATTGCAGATTAGAAATGCAAAACGCCCTAGTACCACACCCTATTACCACACACAACCTGAGGGCATTTTTTGGAAGAAACCAACTACAGTGGTTACGGAAAGTATTCAGACCCCTTTAAATGTTTCACTCTTTGTTTCATTGCAGCCATTTGCTAAAAGCAAAAAAAGTTCATTTTATTTCTCATTAATGTACACTCAGCACCCCATCTTGACAGAAAAAAAAACAGAAATGTAGATATTTTTGCAAATTTATTAAAAAAGAAAAACTGAAATATCACATGGTCATAAGTATTCAGACCCTTTGCTCAGTATGAGTAGAAGCCCCTTTTGAGCTAGTACAGCCATGAGTCTTCTTGGGAATGATGCAACAAGTTTTTCACATCTGGATTTGGGGATCCTCTGCCATTCTTCCTTGCAGATCCTCTCCAGTTCCGTCAGGTTGGATGGTGAACATTGGTGGACAGCCATTTTCAGGTCTCTCCAGAGATGCTCAATTGGGTTGAGGTCAGGGCTCTGGCTGGGCCAGTCAAGAATGGTCACAGAGTTGTTTCAAAGCCATTCCTTTGTTATTTTAGCTGTGTGCTTAGGGTCATTGTCTTGTTGGAAGGTGAACCTTCGGCCCAGTCTGAGGTCCAGAGCACTCTGGAAGAGGTTTTCTTCCAGGATATCTCTGTACTTGGCCGCATTCATCTTTCCTTCAATTGCAACCAGTCGCCCTGTCCCTGCAGCTGAAAAACACCCCCATAGCATGATGCTGCCACCACCATGTTTCACTGTTGGGATTGTATTGGGCAGGTGATGAGCAGTGCCTGGTTTTCTCCACACATACCGCTTAGAATTAACAACAAAAAGTTCAATCTTCGTCTCATCAGACCAGAGAATCTAATTTCTCATAGTCTGGGAGTCCTTCATGTGTTTTTTTGGCAAACTCTATGCAGGGTTTCATATGTCTTGCTCTGAGGAGATAGAGGGATACCAGTAGCGATCCTGTATCTGAATCCACACCAAGGGACAAGGAACAGGAAAGCTTGTAGAAAGACACAGCGCTTCACCACGGATGGTACGTCAAAATCCCACTTTAATCCAGACACGAATAAAAAACACACGACGCCGGGATTGGCGTTTCGGGGCAATACCCCTTTTTCAAGTGTATGACTAATAAAACAGAAAATACAAACACCACAAATCTCATTCAGGGAAATACACATTTAAAAATTATATACATAATATCCACATAAAAAATGTACACATGATGCCATTGTATGTATATAAGCTCATCCCAGTGTCATAAAGAATGCAGTTAAAATATATATTGTTACTAAAAAGAAAGGAGGGGAGAATAGCATCTAAAAAAGTGTCTCACAGACTCTCCAAAGTGCAAGAATCAATAGAGATCATCTAATAACAACAGTGAGAGGACATGGATACATAAGAACGCTTATTAACTTCTAGAGAATGCTAGCACAATATCAATGTGATTTCATTATTCTCTAGAAATCACATTGATATTGTGCTAGCATTCTCTAGAAGTTAATAAGCGTTCTTATGTATCCATGTCCTCTCACTGTTGTTCTCTAGAAATCACATTGATATTGTGCTAGCATTCTCTAGAAGTTAATAAGCGTTCTTATGTATCCATGTCCTCTCACTGTTGTTATTAGATGATCTCTATTGATTCTTGCACTTTGGAGAGTCTGTGAGACACTTTTTTAGATGCTATTCTCCCCTCCTTTCTTTTTAGTAACAATATATATTTTAACTGCATTCTTTATGACACTGGGATGAGCTTATATACATACAATGGCATCATGTGTACATTTTTTATGTGGATATTATGTATATAATTTTTAAATGTGTATTTCCCTGAATGAGATTTGTGGTGTTTGTATTTTCTGTTTTATTAGTCATACACTTGAAAAAGGGGTATTGCCCCGAAACGCCAATCCCGGCGTCGTGTGTTTTTTATTCGTGTCTGGATTAAAGTGGGATTTTCACGTACCATCCGTGGTGAAGCGCTGTGTCTTTCTACAAGCTTTCCTGTTCCTTGTCCCTTGGTGTGGATTCAGATACAGGATCGCTACTGGTATCCCTCTATCTCATCTCGGATGTCGCCTAAGTGACGTGCGGTTGTGACTCTAGCTGCTTCTACCCTCTCCGGCTTGGTTGAGAAGGTACTATACGGATATAGGCTGTTGCCAACCACTGCACAGCCTAAGAAAGTGAGGAGGTTTATATCTATACACCTCCGGACTCTATTGGACTATATTTCAGTGTGGGCAGCTCGGTGCCACCCCCATATTCTTTCTTTGCACTGAGGAGAGGCTTCCTTCGGGCCACTCTGCCATAAAGCCCCGACTGGTGGAGGGCTACAGTAATAGTTGACTTTGTGGAACTTTCTCCCATCTCCCTACTGCATCTCTGGAGCTCAGCCACAGTGATCTTTGGGTTCTTCTTTACCTCTCTCACCAAGGCTCTTCTCCCACGATTACTCAGTTTGGCTGGACGGCCAGGTCTAGGAAGAGTTCTGGTTGTCCCAAACTTCTTCCATTTAAGGATTATGGAGGCCACTGTGCTCTTAGGAACCTTGAGTGCTTCAGAAATTCTTTTGTAACCTTGGCCAGATCTGTGCCTTGCCACAATTCTGTCTCTGAGCTCCTTGGGTAGTTCCTTTGACCTCATGATTCTCATTTGCTCTGACATGCACTGTGAGCTGTGAGGTCTTATATAGACAGGTGTGTGCCTTTCCTAGTCAAGTCCCATCAGTTTAATTAAACACAGCTGGAATCCAATGAAGGAGTAGAACCATCTCAAGGAGGATCAGAAGGAACTGGACAGCTTGTGAGTTAAATATGAATGTCACAGCAAAGAGTCTGAATACTTATGAGCATATGATATTTCAGTTTTTCTTTTTGAATACATTTGCAAAAATATCTACATTTCTGTTTTTTTTTCTGTCAAGATGGAGTGCTGAGTGTACATTAATGAGAAATAAAATTAACTTTTTTGCTTTTAGCAAATGGCAGCAATGAAACAAAGAGTGAAAAATTTAAAGGGGTCTTAATACTTTCCGTACCCACTGTATGTGTTTCCAATACTGGACAATCCCTTTATTGACTGCTTTGTTGCACTGCTAAAGGCCTAGATGGGGCATTCCTTCTTATGATGTAGTGTAGTGGCATATTGTTAGTTACTTTGCAGTAACCTGTAGTGTAACCACATTTAAATGAATGGGAATGGCTGTCGTTACCTACACAGCCAGGTAACTGAGCAGTACCGCTGTGCAGGGAAACCTTAAAAGCCAATGCAGCTCTTTATTAGTTATTAGGGCATTATAGGCTATGTTCACATCTGAATCCACACTGAAAATCTACATCAATTATGCCATATGGAAATGTAACCTGAAGGTAGTGGGCTGCAGCAAAAAAATGCTGCGGGAAAAATGCGGTAGCAACGCAACATGGTTTTTGCTGCAGCATTTTTCACAGAGCGGACTTCCTGCTTCCATTATACCTATAGGGAACCGCCAGCGTTTCCATAAGTATGATTGACATGCTGTGAGGAAGGAAGTCAGGTCTAATATGCCTCCTAAACCAATTATATTGCTGTGTATGTAACTTTAACAAAAGCAGAAACATACCTCCTTGACCACAAACCATTGAAGCAATACAGAGATCATCGTCTTTTTATGGATACGTAAATACGCCCACAAGTGCATTGAGGGCGGGCTCAATTGCCAGACTTGCCTACTGACAGCTGTAACACAAGCAGATGCTGAAACTGCCTCTTTAGTATTAAAGGGGTTGTCAAGGAAAAATAGTTTCTTCCCTTGCGGCCTGAACGAGGCCACTGTCCAGTCCCAGGGATTGTTCTGGCAGAGGTCCCCCACACGTGACCGCTGAGGTGAATCAGCGGCCTAAGGAAAGGGCCCAGGATGTCACAGGTATGTGATTGTGATTGGCCTACAAGAAAAAAAAAAGTTTTTCCTGGACAACCCTTTTAACTGCTAAAGAGGCAACACTGAGCAGCAATTTTAGAGGACTTCAGAGCACTTCTGGATATCTGTAGGCTAACCAGGACCGTCCCCAATGCACTTGAGAGTGATTTGTATATTCATAAAAAGATGATTATCTCTGTTTCTGTTCTTATTAAAGGCACCTATAAGTCAACAAAATTGGTTTGGGAGGAATTTTTGATCGAACAGACTCCCTTTAAGGCTGAGGCCACATGTAGCGGAAAATCTGCATTTTTTGTTGCAATTTCACACATAAGATTTCACAGATCTGTCAATGGACTCAAATCTATGAGGGATCTGTCAAAATGGCAAAACAATTGTGACAAAAATGAACATCGCAATCCTTTACTGGCTGTTTTTTCAACATTCATGTGCATGCAGCTTTATGGCTATTTAGTAGCGTATTTGCAGTGTGCTACATAAAATGTTTTAAGTCATGAGTATTATTATCTGGATATAATTATCTTATTTATGTATTTCTTGAATGTGATGTTCACACTACCTGAGCCAATCCACCTGCATAAATAAGGGTAACATCTAGCATCCATGTGCATCCAGGAACCAGGAGACCGTACAGCGTGATCAGGTTGTTAGGAACAGAATAAAACATATATATCAGCATCTGCAAATTAACCAGAGAGAATTTCTGTTAGAGACTAACTCCACTTCAATTCTAATAATTCTTATTTTACTGCAGTTAACTCAAAACAAGGTGATTTGATAAAGGAGATTTGATCTTCAAAAATATCTGAGAACAAACTAAATAAAGTGTAGAACATCTAAGACATAACTTTTATTCTGATATCCAATAAAAGAATATCTAAAACTTCTCAGTGAATGTATAAGCATGAAAACAGCGCAACTGCACTATATACAGTCATATGAAAAAGTTTGGGCACCCCTATTAATCTTAATCATTTTTAGTTCTAAATATTTGGGTGTTTGCAACAGCCATTTCAATTTGATATATCTAATAACTGATGGACACAGTAATATTTCAGGATTGAAATGAGGTTTATTGTACTAACAGAAAATGTGCAATATGCATTAAACCAAAATTTGACCGCTGCAAAAATTTGGGTACCCTTATCATTTTATTGATTTGAATACTCCTAACTACTTTTTACTGACTTACTGAAGCACAAAATTGATTTTGTAACCTCACTGAGCTTTGAACTTCATAGCCAGGTGTATCCAATCATGAGAAAAGGTATTTAAGGTGGCCAATTGCAAGTTGTTCTCCTATTTGAATCTCCACTGAAGAGTGGCATCATGGGCTCCTCAAAACAACTCTCAAATGATCTGAAAACAAAGATTGCTCAACATAGTTGTTCAGGGGAAGGTTACAAAAAGTTGTCTCAGAGATTTAACCTGTCAGTTTCCACTGTGAGGAACATAGTAAGGAAATGGAAGACCACAGGGACAGTTCTTGTTAAGCCCAGAAGTGGCAGGCCAAGAAAAATATCAGAAAGGCAGAGAAGAAGAATGGTGAGAACAGTCAAGGACAATCCACAGACCACCTCCAAAGAGCTGCAGCATCATCTTGCTGCAGATGGTGTCACTGTGCATCGGTCAACAATACAGCACACTTTGCACAAGGAGAAGCTGTATGGGAGAGTGATGCGAAAGAAGCCGTTTCTGAAAGCACGCCACAAACAGAGTCGCCTGAGGTATGCAAAAGCACATTTGGACAAGCCAGCTTCATTTTGGAAGAAGGTCCTGTGGACTGATGAAACAAAGATTGAGTTGTTTGGTCATACAAAAAGGCGTTATGCATGGCGTCAAAAAAACACAGCATTCCAAGAAAAATACTTGCTACCCACTGTAAAATTTGGTGGAGGTTCCATCATGCTTTGGGGCTGTGTGGCCAATGCCGGCACCGGGAATCTTGTTAAAGTTGAGGGTCGCATGGATTCAACTCAGTATCAGCAGATTCTTGAGAATAATGTACAAGAATCAGTGACGAATTTGAAGTTACGCCGGTGATGGATATTTCAGCAAGACAATGATCCAAAACATTGCTCCAAATCTACTCAGGCATTCATGCAGAGGAACAATTACAATGTTGTGGAATGGCCATCCCAGTCCCCAGACCTGAATATCATTGAACATCTGTGGGATAATTTGAAGCGGGCTGTCCATGCTCGGCGACCATCAAACTTAACTGAACTGGAATTGTTTTGTAAAGAGGAATGGTCAAAAATACCTTCATCCAGGATCCAGGAACTGAGTAAAAGCTACAGGAAGCGACTAGACGCTGTTATTTTTGCAAAAGGAGGATCTACTAAATATTAATGTCACTTTTCTGTTGAGGTGCCCATACTTTTGCACCGGTCAAATTTTGGTTTAATGCATATTGCACATTTTCTGTTAGTACAATAAACCTCATTTCAATCCTGAAATATTACTGTGTCCATCAGTTATTAGATATATCAAATTGAAATGGCTGTTGCAAACACCCAAATATTTAGAACTAAAAATGATTAAGATTAATAGGGGTGCCCAAACTTTTTCATATGACTGTATATGTAATAGAAGGCTATTATAATAAGGATATGGGTATTGGGTATCCTCCTATAAAGAAAAAGCCTTGAAGAAGCCTTTACGGCGTGTACCTCACTTAAAAGTGGTGTAGTTGTTGCTGGCTCCCATTATAGTTATTATGAGATTAGGGTCTAAGATCAGCAGGCTAATAATTCATCTATTGATGAAAGGAACATTCTCAGGTGCTATGGTAATACTAGCCTCTCAGAATACATAATTCCTAGTCTGTCCCTATTAAATCATAGCTCAAAATAAGTCCCTATGCGTTTCTATGTAGGATTAAATACATTTCATCAGGGGAACAAGCTATTGAATAAGCTATAAAGCTAAGAAGATAAGGAACAAAAAAAGGCAGATACAGCGGGTAGCCACCGTCCTGTGGTACGATCTCCCTGTCTGCTATACGGTATAGACTGACCGCAATACAGATGCCACATTGCAACAGATAAGAATAGTCCTTAGTGTTTTCCAGCACAGCGCAGTATCGCATCTAATTACATGTATATTACTTGTGTGTATCATCTACATATACCTATGCACATCTCATATAGCCCTAGGCTCTGTCCCAAATGCCATCTATATTGATGAGGACATATAATACTCATATTCCTTTATATATAATAAGAGTACTATTTTTCTCATCACAGCTCATACCCCAAAAAGAAGTGGCCATTATTCCATATATAACTTTGGGGGAATACTAGAAGGTCAGCAGTATACATCATCTGATTACCACATCATGACCTCAGATATAGTTATATTCTGTTGACACCGTATCAGATTGATATATCTAAATAGGAGGAAAATTCATCTCCAAGGAGCTAATTGCCGTCCTCGTGTGTAAAGCAGAGTATAGATATATGTAGGCTGATAAAGATGTGTAAATGTAGTAAATTATTGTTAATTTAACTGTGCATGCGGCACCTCCTAAACTGAGAATCTCCAGGACCTAAGCCTATCCCTAGGGTCTTAATGAATGATATATAGATGTATTTCATTGTTTGATTGGGTACACATGATACAGTTCATAAAGTGAAATTCTCCAGGGGTAACTATACCATATAGATATAAATATATGTACAGTACAGACCAAAAGTTTGGACACATCTTCTCATTCCAAGAGTTTTCTGTATTTTCATGACTATATAAAAATTGTAGATTCACATTGAAGGCATCAAAACTATGAATTAACACATGTGGAATTATATACTTAACAAAAAATTGTGAAACAACTGAAAATATGTCTTATATTCTAGGTTCTTCAAAGTAGCCACCTTTTGCTTTGATTACTGCTTTGCACACTCTAGGCATTCTCTTGATGAGCTTCAAGAGGTAGTCACCTGAAATGGTCTTCCAACAGTCTTGAAGGAGTTCCCAGAGATGCTTAGTACTTGTTGGTCCTTTTGCCTTCACTCTGCGGTCCAGCTCACCCCAAACCATCTCGATTGGGTTCAGGTCTGGTGACTGTGGAGGCCAGGTCATCTGGCGTAGCACCCCATCACTCTCCTTCTTGGTCAAATAGCCCTTACACAGTCTGGAGGTGTGTTTGGGGTCATTGTCCTGTTGAAAAATAAATGATGGTCCAACTAAACACAAACCGGATGGAATAGCATGCCACTGCAGGATGCTGTGGTAACCATGCTGATTTAGTATTCCTTCAATTTTGAATAAATCCCCAACAGTGTCACCAGCAAAGCACCCCCACACCATCACACCTCCTCCTCCATGCTTCACGGTGGGAATCAGGCATGTAGAGTCCATTATTTCACCTTTTCTGTGTCGCACAAAGACACGGTGGTTGGAACCAAAGATCTCAAATTTGGACTCATCAGACCAAACCACAGATTTCCACAGGTCTAATGTCCATTCCTTGTGTTCTTTAGCCCAAACAAGTCTCTTCTGCTTGTTGCCTGTCCTTAGCAGTGGTTTCCTAGCAGCTATTTTACCATGAAGGCCTGCTGCACACAGTCTCCTCTTAACAGTTGTTGTAGAGATATGTCTGCTGCTAGAACTCTGTGTGGCATTGACCTGGTCTCTAATCTGAGCTGCTGTTAACCTGCGATTTCTGAGGCTGGTGATTCGGATGAACTTATCCTCCGCAGCAGAGGTGACTCTTGGTCTTCCTTTCCTGGGGCGGTCCTCATGTGAGCCAGTTTCTTTGTAGTGCTTGATGGTTTTGGCCACTGCACTTGGGGACACTTTCAAAGTTTTCCCAATTTTTCGGACTGACTGACCTTAATTTCTTAAAGTAATGATGGCCACTCGTTTTTCTTTACTGAGCTGCTTTTTTCTTGCCATAATACAAATTCTAACACTCCATTCAGTAGGACTATCAGCTGTGTATCCACCTGACTTCTGAACAACACAACTGATGGTCCCAACCCCATTTATAAGGCAAGAAATCCCACTTATTAAACCTGACAGGGCACACCTGTGAAGTGAAAACCATTTCAGGTGACTACCTCTTGGAGCTCATCAAGAGAATGCCAAGAGTGTGCAAAGCAGTAATCAAAGCAAAAGGTGTCTACTTTGAAGAACCTAGAATATAAGACATATTTTCAGTTGCTTCACACTTTTTTGTTAAGTATATAATTCCACATGTGTTAATTCATAGTTTTGATGCCTTCAGTGTGAATCTACAATTTTTATAGTCATGAAAACACAGAAAACTCTTGGAATGAGAAGGTGTGTCCAAACTTTTGGTCTGTACTGTACATGCATAGATGGGGAAGAAAGGGACATCTGATCACATTAAACGGGCTGATCAAATGAATCATCCGTCCATTCCAGATCTCCACAAAAGAGGGTAAGGACACTGTTCTCATAAAAAAGAATGAAATGACAGTGGATCATTAAGCCCATAAGGCTTCATCGTACTGTATGTAGTAAGAATATCCACTTAGATTCCCTCTGTAGTACTTTCCTATCAAAATTCCCACCCCGGACAGATGGTGTAACTACCTCCAGGGCTTGCAGCTAACCCTAGTATCCCAAGAAGCTGACATATGAGAAGTTGTTTGATGGAGTTCTAAAACCTTTGAGTTGCTTTCACTCTCCTTGCACTGTGACATGGTGGAAACATTATTGTCTCACAGGCGATTTCCTTTTTATACAGCACAGAACTGCAGTTTTCAGTAGGAAACCACTTAGGCCATGTTCCCTTCATGTTACAGGCACACTTAAGTCAAAGCTTAAACATCTTTATAAGGTGAGAATCCCAATAAACACATCCTATCCCATGGCTTCTTGAACTTCTATAAGGGTATGTTCACACAATGTTTTATGATGCTGATTTCAATGCAGAAATCACACTGGAATTGTAATGGAGAACACTTCATATCTGCCTCCCACTGCTTTCAACACGAGACTGTTAACATTCTTTTGTTTAGGGTATTGAAAAAAAGAAGCACCTGCCCTATTTTGCTACAATTTCAGTGTCAGAAACAGTGATGGACAAGAACTAAATGAGTGCACCCTCTCCAGTGAGGAGTGGTCCTCATGGAATATTTATGCCATTGTATTGACCATGAAGAGAACTCAAGTAGTTTACAGTACTGGCAGATAAAGACATTATCTTTATTTATACAGAAAGACTTCTGGTGTGGCTACAGCATATAAAGACAAAATGCATCAAATGGCTGATCTTCACTAAATGTTTTGATCAGTCGTTTTTTCAACTGTATCATACCATTGGGATAATGGATATCTGCCACAGACCTAGCCTAACTGACTGAAACATATGGTGAAGTTCAGCAATTTGGCCCATTTTGCCATTATACACTGTAGCCACATCAGAAATCTTTGTATAAATAAAGATCATGCCTTTAATTGCAAGCATCAGTACTAAAGTGCAGAAGTAACCATGACAGAAACCCAATTCCCTGCCTCAACTTTCTTATTGGATATTTCTGATAAGTATTTTGTCCCTGTGAACATACCCTAAGGCCTTAATCACACAAACTTGAAAAAATGGCCATGCAACCATTTAGTAAATCCAGGCCATTGATTTCAAGGGGGTTATTCACTTGTCCGTTGTTTTGATGATCCGTTTAACAGACATGTCCTATTTTTGTGCGCTTTCACAGATCCGTCAATAGACACCAGTCTATGAAGGATCTGTGAAAACGGCTGCTCTACAGATGCAAAAACAGCTGTGAAAAAGGACCTTTTCATCTGTTTTGTTACGGACATTTTTACAACACTTATGTGAATGTAGCCTTAGGCTAGGTTCACATCTGCGTCGACAGAAACCACCGAAAATCAAATTATAGTCTAAGGGGTCCACAGGTAACCACTGTTTTGGCGGACAGGCTTTCGTCGATTTAGTCCTCCAGTAGACCCAGACAACTAGAGCCCAGCACAGATGTGAACCTAGCCTTAGTGTGACTGATGTCAAACTAGAATTTGTATTAATATATTATTTTATTACTAGTATATATTTATTTATTCGTTTACTTTATTTACAGAGGGAAACATATTTTACAGGATGTCTAGTATGCATATAGTTATACATACAAAATTACCTGAAGTTTTGGATAGGCAGCAGGGTCTCTAATATATGGCTCTTGAAGTTGTGCATATAACCGACAGAGATTGGAAGGACAGTCTAAAGCAATCTGTGAACCACAGAGAAATGCACACATATTAAACATTTTCAGTTGTCTTCGAGTTGCTTATTATATTAATGTACATTATAGATTTTAACAGCATTGATACAATTTGGTCATAGTCAAGCAATAATCTGTTGTATGTTACTACACAATGACATCAGTGACATCTACTAGACCACTAGGTCCCACCTGGTTCATATATGGCACAACATCTGACAATGCACGCTAAAATTGTCACTGACCGTCAGTATAAAAGACTTCTTTGCAAATATCTGAAAATTTTATCAGGTGCTTTTCTGCATCCACAATTTATTGTACCATACAGAAACCAGAGCCCGTTGCAGATTTCCAAATCATCAGCATTCTCTTTCTTGTACAAAATTGTCACAGAATTTAGAGGACCTTTCACCACCTTCACCAATTTCAGCTATTTTCATCTTTTAATAGGCATTGCTCTACTGATTCTGGCACAGATGGAATTTTTTCTCTCATCGTTCTCAAGCAATATGTGCAGTTAGTTTTGGTGCCTGATATGCTAGTTAGGCTGTATTGTCAAGTGGGTGGTTTCAGGCATGAAAAGGCAAGGGGGTGTGATACTGAGCTTTCTTACACTGTCCAATCAAAAGCATCAGAGTGTCAGAGCGTAGAGTCACGCCCCTTGTCTGCTCCTGCCCGACACCATCCAGTTGACAGTAGAGAGCCTGAATAGTATATTGGGTGCTGAAACTTAACAGCACTTATTGCTCAGGAACGGTGAGGGCTAGAGAAAAAAATTCCAACTGTGCTAGAATTAGTGGAGTGGCGCCTATAAGTGATGGTGCAAAGAAGTGGAGGTGGTGAAAGGTCTTCTTTAACCTTGGATTTTACCTTCTGAGATGAAAGCTGTGGCAAATTTGTAAAATCAAATGTAATACGGATTGTGATGCAGGTTTTCAGAAGAAATTATATGCCAGTTCTAGACTTAGTCTAAATATCTGTACTTAAAGGGGTAGTGCCACAAGATAGGGTATACATATCAGATTGCTGAGTGTCTGGCTGCTAGGTCCCCAGCCATCAGGAGAAAGGAGGACTGCCTCCTCCTTGTGAATGGAGTACCAGTGCACTTGCGTGACCGGCGCTCCATTCACTGCTGAGGGGGTTGCCGAGACTGCAATCGCACTGGTGCTCTATTCACAGGGAGGAGACATAGAGGTCTTTCGATCCAGGCGATTATTACTATTATCATTATTATTAATATTAAATTTTATTTTTATGTCGCCAACATATTCCGCAGCACTTTACAAATCATAGTGTTTATGTACAGACAAAATGCGGCATTTATTACAGAGTAATAAATCAAATCACACAATAGGAGTGAGAGTCCTGCTCATAGGAGCTTACAATCTATGAAGTAGGGGGTGTGACACAGGAGGTTAGAAGTGCTTATACAGTGAACCAGACTTTTTTTTTTTTATATGATAAAGTTTACTATAATTATACAAATAAATAAAGCTGTATGAGCCGATCACCAGCCAATGTCCTTTTATGTTTAATCAATGTTTATAAAAATTTTTTTAGATACAATGCAAAAGGGGAGAAAATGAAGAAAAAGAAACAAAACAACAATAACAATATTATAAACAAGCAAGAGGCGCAGAGGCACGCAGGCCTCGACTAAACATAAGAGGCTAGGGAAGAACCCCGCCCACAGATTGAGGACACAATGTACTAACAAAGGGGCGAAGGCCCAGGTATCAATGTCCTTTTATGAACAGATCCAAAGTGCCTGGGCATACCGGGTTACACTCAGATAAAGGTATCCTGTCCCGTGGGATAGTTA
Organism: Leptodactylus fallax; assembly: GCA_947044405.1. Taxonomy (NCBI): domain Eukaryota; kingdom Metazoa; phylum Chordata; class Amphibia; order Anura; family Leptodactylidae; genus Leptodactylus; species Leptodactylus fallax. Next base: position 4,345,300 of record CAMRHE010000164.1, on the reverse strand, counting down.
GGGGGGTTGCATGAACAAAGGATGGTTAGTTTTAAGGAGCATAACTGCAGAAGGGTTTATATTGGGTAATGTGATAAACCTGCCTGAAGAGAAGTGTCTTTAGGATGTACTTGAAGCTGTAGAAGTTGGGAGTAAATCTGATTGTCCGGGGTAGATCATGGGATGAAGAAGGAAATGTAGGGAGGTGCAGAACCATGGAGAGCTTTGTGAATGAGTGTGATAAGTTTTATTATATTCTATAGTAAATAGGCAGATAGTACAGTGACTGACACAGGTCGGAGGAATCGGTTTAGTATTTAGACTGATAAATGAGCCTGGCTGCCGTATTCAGAGTTTAGTGAGGGGAAGTGAGGGGAAGTAAGCAGTTACAGTATTCAATTCTAGAATGAATCAGGGCAGCCATATGAATTTTTGATGTTTTCATGTTAAGGAAAGGGCGGATTCTGGAGATGTTTTTGAGGTGCAGGTGACAAGAGCAAGCTAGTGATCGGAAATGGGGGTGAAAGAAAGGTCTGAGTCAAACATAATCCTAAGGCAGTGGGTGTGCTGCCTCGGTGTTATGGTAAGACTGCAAGAAATGTCCTCAGTGGCACAACCCCTTTAAGTATGATCAAGTTGACAGACATAAAGCCTGGAGCAGATTCTGATGTCTGACTTCATGTTCTATTTTAAGTCTTAGGCTAGCCATACACTTTAAATTGCACGATCCTACCATCAACATTTACAACTAAACTGTCCAATCGGGGCAGGTTTAGTTGTTTAAAAAAAAAAAAATTGCTGTGTAAGTTGGCTGATAATTGGCCAAAAGTGGCTGATCATGCTAAACACTGATATTTTCAGCCAACAACCAGCCAAAAATATCCTGCACAAAATGCTAGATGCTACAAATGACCATACCCTGCATCTACTGTATATGTCCGATAATTGGCCGAAATTGCTCAATCTGTCATTTCAGCCAACAAAAATCTATGTCACATGGGAATCCACCTTATTTATCTTTCTTGAACAAAGTATTTGACTCACTGCGAGTTTACACAGTATCTAACTCACCATTCCTCTGAATATACAGAATACTGTTGCAACAATAAGATATATAGACAGCAGTAGGTCAGACGGCCGATTTAATATATTTTTTTGCTGAATATTTTGGATTGCCTGCAAAAAAACAATAAAGACTAAAGTTAGCATAAGGCTCGCTAGTAATATAATCTCCTGATCCAAAATAGTATTTCATATGTCAACATTCAAATCTATTATATCAATGAATAATAATAATATTATTAATGAATAATGAAATCTTTACCAATCAGGAATTGGCAAAGATTTCAGGTATAATGCATGGCAGCTTTTTGGCTTGAGTCATTGTAAATTTCTCGGGCCAAGACATGCCTGCTGCCCTGAACCAAGTGGTGGGCAGGAAGCATAAGGAACAATGTGGCTCATCTTTGCGCAAGAAAGGGCCATGTGCCAAATATGTGCTATATTTGCACACATCTACGCAGGAAAACTGGCATAAATGGGTTAGTACATTCCCCCCTTATGGATTCCTGAAAACATTATAATGCTTAACAGCTTTGGGGCATTTCTAGTTTTACTCAATTCTCTATACTTTCATCTTTTAGGAACCAGTAATTGATCCATTGCATTGCCACTCCTCACACTATGATGGTTGTATTCATCCTGGTGATATTGTAGGTAGTGTTACTGTTCCAGCACAAAACTGTAATATATAGCTTTGTTCCAGCTGCACCAATGGGTGAGAGCAAAATGCAACAAAAAAGAAACAAGGACTACAAGGAATACAATCTGAAATGCCAGGGTACTGTAGAAAGCTAATTGTGAGGGTCCTGGCAGAGCCCGCCTCACCCCACATGTGTCCATTAGCATATTGTCAAATAACCAGTCATGTGAACAAGGGTTATGTGAACTGCACATACTGTATACCCAATATAGCAGTAAACTTAACACCTGTACGACCAACAGCTATACCTACCAGCACCACTATAAAAGTATTTCCCAGGAAAACAAATCATCTGGCATTCTGAAGTCCAAAATGCACATTAGATTGTCAGCCGAAAATGGAGCCTGGCCCAATTGCAATGTGCATTAATAATCTATATTAATAATCTGTATTTATAAAGTGCTAACACATGTGAAATAAATGAAATGATCAAAGTAACTAAAACAAATGAACACACTTACAATATAATCGTAGTGTATGGCCAGCTTAAAGTGAACCTCTCACACAGAAAATGCAAAAGGAGCTTGATGTATAGGTTTGTATGAAAAGATTCAGTATAACTCTCATTTATTTATTGAAATATCTGCTCTTTCTATGTTGAGAAGTCAAGGAGTTGGTACTATAAGTGAATAACAGCTTTCCCTCCATGACTTGGCATACAGAGCTGTCAGTCACTGGTAGGACCACCTCCTTGACTTCTCAACATAGAAAGAGCTTCCAATGAAGAGAAATAACAGATTATATTGAATATTTCTTACAAAGCTATACATCAATTTGCTAATTTCCTTCTACTTTATAACATGCTGTTTACAGATTGGACTGAATTTTATATGTGACAGATTCCCTTTAAAGGTGTCTATACACTTTCAGTAGCTGTCACCAAAATACTAACTCAACACCTATTCCTTCTGACTGCCCCAAACATATCCATTGATTCAGAATGTGCTCTAAATGAGGAGAGAGCCCTGCAAATAAAATAATGGGGCATCAAAGTTCAACATGTCTAATCCTTTTTCTTCCCAACATCATCTGTCTGGGGAGAGTCAAAAGGTTCCTGGTATACATAAGATCACACTAAACTGGTTATGAAGATACATCAACAATTTAGGGCCACTCTACATGTCATAATCTGCCTGAGTTGGCTATAATAGTAATCAATTGTTTCAGCAACATTCTTATCACTATATTCACAAATATGTTACCTTTGTCGAAGGAATATTGATAACAGATGGTTGTTTGTAGATTCTAATCCCAGCCCATAGCGAAAGGCACATATACAGCAAGCTCAAGAAAAATGCAGGACAAATTCTTGTTCCATATTTACCTTGTTAAAAAAATAATAATAATAATATATATATATATATATATATCGTTTTATGATTTCCGTAGAGAAAGACAGACAGTGATAATGCTGGGCTATACTGCTTACTTTATGCCCTAGAACAAAATGTTTGGGGGATAAAGTAATTTAAAGACCTTTTAAAAAAAACATGTGGGTAGATGGCACACAATGTGAGTGGTTGTGAAGATAAGATTTTTTTTTTACAGCTATAAAAACATAAAGATTGATTTTCTAGCAACTTCAAACAGTTATGTCTTGGGAACTATCAATCCTAGTACAGTGCTTTTATATGACACCAATATTGCAGTTCTAGATGTAAAATTACCAAGAAATTATCAATGAATCACCCTAGGAACAGAGTTGGGATTGGCATATTTATATAAAGCTGCAGCTGCTCACAATCCCAACTGCATTTTCATCTGGTGATATATCTGGAAATAATACAGGTATAACTGCAATCTTGGTGTCATATGAAAGCGGAGTTTCATATGACATAATTCTCGTGTGATAAGTACTGTTCTATGTTTTATAATACTGGTGATATATCTGTAGGAAGTGACCCACCCCAACCTCAGCTTCTATCCATCACACAAGAGCCTGCCCCAACCCCCCTCCCCCCCAACTCCAGTGAGATGCAGTATATTGTTCTCAATGGAAAAACCATAATGAATTAATAAAGAAGCCCAGTATTTCACTGAAAGGAGAAACACTTGTTAATAACATGTATAACAAAATGCAGCGATACAAATTCTGCCAGAAAATCAAAAATTGTTTGAAAAGTTAGTTATACTTTAAAGCTCCCCGGGCTAAGGCAGAAATAAATTAATTCCTTTGTAAACCCAACCAAAAAAACGTTAGTTATGTTTTGTGCCACAAAGTTAAGACATCCAGGGTTCCAATTCTCAATTTTAATGGCAAATTGTTCCTGTGTGTTTGTGTGAAAATGTATCCAAGCATCGCATGACCAGTACAGATTTTCAGCCTCTGCAAGTAGTGATCTTAAAAGCCATTAGAAATGAATAGACAAAGTATATTAAAAAATTGCACAACTTTTTGCTATAATATAAACTGACTTTAGTATCTATTCACAACAGGATTGTCGATTACATTTGTCTGGAAGGTATTCACAGAATCACTGGGCTAATTCCATTGTCCTCTATGGACAAGATATATACCTAATATTCCTTTTGGAATATGTTTGGTTATCTTACTTCTGGATGCTTTTTTAACTGTACTACACATAGATAGATAGATAGATAGATAGATAGATAGATAGATAGATAGATAGATAGACTGAATTTTATTTATCACAGCAACAGAGGTGAGAACTCAACTAAGCTACCAGTAAAAAAATATCAGAAAGTTGTTTGGACTGGAGAATGCTAAGCTTTGTAAAAGCGGCCATACACATTAGAATAATCTGGACCTGTATATCTAGGTGGCACTAACTTATCTAATGTGTTTGGTGGTGTCCTAACTTTCTCATAGCTGCAGATCTCAAGGGAAAGAGAGTATTGGGTATGTAGGATTTCAACATGCCAAATCCTTGCTTCATGCATGACATAAATTGCTGCCCGAAAGTTCTGTCACAGGATTATTTCTCTCTCCACTGAGCAACTCGACTACATGGCAAGCTTAAAGGGCCTTTCCATTTCTTTTTTTGTGGTCCAACACAGAGGACTCTGGCTGATCAACGTTTTGGAGGGACAAATCTGTAATTACATTGCACGGCCACTGTTATGGAAACAGTGAACAAGCACCATGTCCCCTTCAATGAGCTGATCAGAGTGGGTTCTGGGTGTTGAACCCCAATTAATTTGTTATTGATGGCCTATTCTGAGGATGTGTCATCAATTAAAAAAACTGGACAACCACTTTAAAGGGAATCTGTCAGGACAATCTGGAACACTAAACCACCCGCAAGTCCATATCGATCTGGGGTTTAGTGTCCCAAATCACCCTGTTATAACACAATCCATGGCCGCATTAAAAATAAAAAAGTTTTATACTCACCCTGCTGCTGTACTCCCTGCGCCTGCGCAGTTCTTCAATCAAGCCAGAGGAGTACTCCTCAGCTTCAGTGCACATGCCCCGCAATTACACAGTGAAGCCAGGGTGTCCATCTTTGGCTTCACTGAAGAACAGTGCAGGTGCCGGGAGGCATGCCAATAAAGAAGCTCATGGATAAGCCAGACTGTTCTCACCGAACAGCGTTAATTGGACCCTTCTCTAGGTAAGTATAAAGGTTTTTTATTTTTAATGCTCCTACGGATTGCATTACAACAGGGCGATTTGGGACACTAAACCCCAGGTCTATAAGGACCTGTGGGTGGTTTAGTGCCCCAAATAGACCTGACAGATTCCCTTTAAGGCTAACTTATGAGTGGAGGTCATGGTGTTATAACATAGGTGAAATATAATAAGGAACTTACAGTGCTCATGTATAATACTCACCAACAATACTTCCAGGAATAAACACAATCATACTCATTATAATGGATCCCACCCAGTAAAGGCCAATGGTCCTGTAGTTCTGACTGTCAAACATAAGAAAGTTGTAAGAGGCAACATTTTCCTTTTGATATGTCTAAATGGAAGAACTTTTTTAATCTGCCATTACTGTGAAATTTACATATGAGATTTTTAAGGGTTGCAAGATGACATGGCATCACAGAACACTCCTAAAGTGTCTAAAAGAAAAGCTGTCACTGTTTCACTTTGCAACCATTCACAACACAGCTTCAATTTCGTTTAGTTACTTTTCCTATGGGACGTGGTTGTAAATACATTGCACGGACACTCACTATGAAACAAACGGCGTGTGATGTAAGCACTGAAGAGGTCATGGCCCTCATGCAAGCACCGTGACCCCTTCAAAAAGCTGATCATTGGAGTTCCTGGCTTTCAGACCCCACTGACCTTTTATTGATCTCCTAAGGATAGGTTCTCAATAAAATAGAACTGGACAGCCCCTTAAATCATTACTCATAGAGAACTGAACATCATAATAATTCCAGAATAGAAATGATTCCTGTCACTTACTCCCATGCGATTGCCGCTACCATCAGCAGATACATCAAGTAGTGAGCAGTGCCATCCCAGTAACAAATCATGTGGCCATGTGCGGTGTTCAGGTAAGGCTCAGTCTGTGGAAAAATGCATTCAATGTGAATTAAATATCTATATTTTAGACATATTTTCTGACAAGATGTGTAGTTATAGACTCACATAACATCATGCACACATAAAGGTGGCCATACACATTAGACTAAGGCCATGCACTTTGGTTTCAGATGGCTGTCGTGTGGCCGTCCAGTTGATATGATCGTTCGTACAAACAATCTCACCCAAAATTAACAACTAAACTGTGCAAATTGGCTGGTGATTAGGCAAAAGGAGCCAATCATGTCAAAAACTGGAATTTTGGCTAAAAGCCGGACAAAAATATCCAGCATGGCTGAGTTGCTCAGAGAAAAGTCTGCCTTTGGCCTGCCACAGCTGAACTGAGCCATGTACGTGTATTCTGAGGTCGGAAGGAAAAACTTGCTTGGCTGACAACTACTGAATGTGCATGGCCGCCTTGATAATTATTTCACAGTTGCCAGCTCAGTAGCAAAGTGTCTATGAAAATCACATCAAACATGTTATATTGATTTATTTCCTAAACTACTGTAAAACATAACAATATCCACCAGGCTGGATTAACCTATACAAGGTTTCTTGATATAATCCAGCTAAACCTGTATCCTTACATTTACTCAGGGAATTGTTTGTGCATACTAAAGTGCATCTATAGCCTCCACATAATAAAAGCAGTGAACGAATATTATCATTGAACACATTAATTTACAGGTGACCTAAAAAAAAATCTGCTACCTGTACAAGTCGCAAACTATATCACAGTAATACTAAATGGCACCTACTGGTGAATGCATTGTTGCCTATATATGAAAAGTCGTAGAGTAGTTACCATAGAAGTCACTTGGATAATAGCTATTATCATCTAACAAGTGCTCTAAAAATCTGATCTAGTGTGCTTGGTCTAAAATGTTGTTACGCAGTCCAGTATACATTGATACATCCAAGTTGAGAAGTGCAGTTGATTGCTTTTAAATACAACTATGTACCAAGTACCATGTAGTATGCTTTTTATTCGGCGGCAGACTGCAAAAATACGTAATGACAACATGGTCTTATTGAGTACTTTGTTATAGTTCCTTAGTGAAAAGTAATTTGTCATGCTGAGTTCTCATATGCATGAACCCTCCAGTTGCTGATTCACAACTGCTTTGACTGTATAGAGGGAGAAAGCTGTCAATCAGCTACTAAAGGGTGGGGTTAGTCTGTTTCTCACGAATACTGGGTGCTCAACTCCTCATAAGCCTAAGCAAGTAATAAAATGTAAATGTCTCTAAAATAACAAAATATGCACACATATCAGGTAGGATGCTAAAATCAACATGTCTGCCACTACCAGAGAGGGCAGCATAAAGGTGGTGACAGATTCCCTTTAAAGTATTCTGCAAGAACTGAGAAGTCTAACCATTATAAACTAATAATTTGCATCACATATTTTCCATTCTGTATTTAGCATTAAAATAAAAATGAAGAGATTTATTTTCTGGATCAAAAAGAACTTAACATTATAAGCTGAAAGGTGGATTAAAATATTTCTTAAAGAAGAGAAAAATTAAATGGCATAACCTAAATAGAACAGGCACATATGATATAAAGTAGCTTTGGAAATAACTTGTGTATGGTCAGGTTGCTATGGACATGTAGAATAGATTAATTCATAAGGCTTATACACACACTGCAGGAGCCCAAAACTTTGCTCCTATACATAAGAGAAGCTGAGCATAAGCAGTGGACTCTCACTGGGCAACGGCTGCTTCATAGTTCCCTGGTTCTTCGGCTCTACTCACATGACAAGGTATATGAGTGGACTGACGTCTTGTAATGTGCTTAGGGCCTGAAGAAGTGGGGAACTGTGAAACGGCTGTTGTCCAGTGAAAGCCCGCTGCTCATGTACCACTGTTTGTGAAGCCAATAAAGGAGGATTGGAGTGATGAATTCTGAGTGCCGCTCTTCTCCTTTTCTGCTTCTTGGATTAGACACTTATGGCCCATGCCAGTTTTCTGGCGAGAACTATACAGGAAATCCAAGGCAGTTCCTGACCAGTGTAGATTTCCATTCAGGTATACACCTGATTTATTCAGAGGCCAGAGCATTTTAATAATTCAGGCAGTCTTCACGACAGTCTTTAAGATTGGCACAGAAAACACCAGTCTTAATAAATTCCTCCCATTGCCTAGCTATACCTTCATACATTCAGTTTCAGATCTTTTTTAATACATATATATATATATATATATACACACACAATGGGAATCAAAGGCATTTGTTTATGGCACTCTGCAAAACGTGCACATCTGTAAACAAAGCCAAGCTGGTCATACAGGTTAAATGAATACTGTATTGTCTGAACCTGTGGATTTCAGCAGAACCATCCAATCATTTAATGTACTAAAGTATATGGGGGTTCTCTGACTTTCCCAGACAGCGATAGTGATATTCAGGTGAAAAAGAATGTAAATATGCCCAATCCATTTTCTAAGTGTAAAGCCGCTTGCACACAACCGTGGGCTAACCGGCAGCTATGAATGAATGGCACGGGGACACATGGATGTCATTCACCGTTCATTCAATGAATAGGAGCCGCTGTAGCGCGGCCGCAAAATTGGACAGTAATAGAATCTGTTCCATATCTTGCGTTCCGGACTGTCGGCCTGCACACGGGACCGTGTAATTCATGGTCATGTGTAGGGGCCCATAAAAATGAATGGGTCAGTGTGCTATCCGGGAAAAACCCAGATAGCACACTAACCATTAATACGGTCGTCTGCAAGGGGCTTTAATAAGCTGCCGGCAGTGGAGTGTGCATGTGTATAGGGTGATTAGGAGGAATAGCTGACTACCAAACACCTGTTGAGCCAACAACTAACCACAGGCAAGGTAACCAAGTTGCATGTGTAGGAGGGAGTTAGTTTGTAATAAATGAGATTGGGATAAGCAGTCACTTGATAGCTATTGAAACTGTATGGCATCATTAGAGGTACACAACTGGTAAATGCGGAACATAATCTTTGAATACAGCCTTAAGATGGCCATACCTATTAGACTTAGGTCAGGTGAACCGGTTTTGCGAGACTGGCAAGCCATCAAATATGTATGAAATGCATAGCCAACCCTCAGTCAGCATATGACAAGAGAAAAAGTTTTAGACATGTTGAAATTCAACATGTCCAATGCTTTTTTCTCAAGAGAGATAAACTACTTCCATACAACAAACCATTTCTCCCGTCTGTCCATTAAAAGCACAGGCAGTGAAACCAGGTGTGCACGTGTAGGAGGGAAATAGTTTGTAATAACTGATATGTGAACAAGCAGTCACTATTGAAAGTGCATACAACTGGCAAGCACAAAACACGAAGAGTGCAAATTGTTACCATATTATATTATTACATAGTATATTATAGTAAGATTAACTCTAGCACATATATTCTTTACTGTGCATAGTAAAGGCATTACAGTTACTGTTGATAACATATCACTAGACAATGGTAGTGATCTTACTGTTGGCATAATACCGAGCACCACTGATGACAAAATACTTCTTTCCACCACCTTAAGTATACCACTAACAAAAAAAGAATATTAAAAAAAAAAAAAACTTCACAGTGCTCTTAGCTCCTCAGTTCTTTAGTACTGTACTAGCATGAAACACTTTCCCTTTAAATCCCAGCTGTCTGTGTTCCAATATAAAGAATATATTCTTTCAACCCTTACAGCGCTTAAGCGGTTTTCATGTAGGTTTACCTCTTTTAAATACAGAGTCATAAATCCGTCTATAATTCCATCCTGTTCAAGTCCAATGATCAGACCCACCACACTGGTGAAAGCGAACAGTGCATATACTATAAGAAAAAACATAAAATATTTAGAAAAAAACAAATAACTGACAATTAAAAGAGTTGCCCGGGGACGCACAGCTGTTCAATGCCCCCCATTTAGTGTGGCTAATATACCAAGGGCTAACCTGTCATCTTTTATGTAGATAATCCACAGGAATAAATTTCTTGCTATTTAGGCTAGGGCTGTAGGGCTGCAACTCCTAATGTGTGACTAAAGATCGCCTTGTGACCCCGAGAGAATTGTGACTGCCACTCGTAGCCGCGAAAACATGCTGGATTTTCTACAACTAGAAGTTTCAGTTCCAGCACCCCTGGGTCCCCTGACAGCCAGGACACTCACCTGCACCTACTACATTGCAGGGTAGGCTGGAGATTAAAACCCATGCTCTATATTTACAATAGTGCAGATTTAAGGCCCAGGCACTTAGACCATACGATATACCAAGTTGTTACTTCTATTTAATGCATTCCAGACTTATCCAAGTCGTTACTCAGTTTTTCTTTTACACAGTTTCATAAAGCTGCCCCATGTGTTTTATGACATACTTTTTTGGATTACTCATAAATATTTTAAAAGTATGCAGAAAAGCCTGCCCTGACTTGCCACTAGATAAAATACAGTAGAATATCTAGTTGTAGATTAAGCTCTATTCAAGTAATTATATATGTGCAAAGCTCCTCTGTAAAGGCTCATTCACACCAGCAGATGCGGGCATAGTACAAGTGAGATCACCACCAATCAGCTATATGAAGAGACCACAGCATTTGAGTGTGCGCTGCGACCTCTTCACAGAAAACCATGCACAGCACCATATAATTATATAGCGACTGTATATTTATATAGTGACAGCTGATCCGCAGGGGTCCCAGGTGTCGGACCCTTGTGGATCTTCAGTTGATGACCTATCCTAAAGTACACAGCCAGTAAGGCTGGGTTTACATGGTGCATTTTTGCTGAAAAGCACGTTTTTTTCAGCAAAAACACACAATGTAAACGCAGCCTAGCAAATTAACTGGCGCTAATCAATTAACATAGGGAAAACACCGAACTCCTACATCCAGAAGAAACAGATATTGAAATGACTAAATGACAGGCTATACTGAATCTTTCCCCATAAAACTAAATATCGACCTCTTTGGCTTATCCTGCTCTAGAATACAGTGGGGGAAAAAGTATTTAGTCAGCCACCAATTGTGCAAGTTCTCCCACTTAAAAAGGTGAGAGAGGCCTGTAATTGACATCATAGGTAGACCTCAACTATGAGAGACAAAATGAGAAAACAAATCCAGAAAATCACATTGTCTGATTTTTTAAGAATTTATTTGCAAATTATGGTGGAAAACAAATATTTGGTCACCTACAAACAAGCAAGATTTCTGGCTCTCACATACCTGTAACTTCTTCTTTAAGAGGCTCCTCTGTCCTCCACTCATTACCTGTAATGGCACCTGTTTGACATTGTTATCAGTATAAAAGACACCTGTCTACAACCTCAAACAGTCACACTCCAAACTCCACTATGGTGAAGACCAAAGAGCTGTGGAAGGACACCAGAAACAAAATTGTAGACCTGCACCAGGCTGGGAAGACTGAATCTGCAATAGACAAGCAGCTTGGTGTGAAGAAATCAACTGTGGGAGCAATAACTAGAAAATGGAAGACATACAAACCCACTGATAATCTCCCTCGATCAGGGACTCCACGCAAGATCTCACCCCGTGGGGTCAAAATGATCACAAGAAAGGTGAGCAAAAATCCCAGAACCTCACAGGGGGACTTAGTGAATGACCTGCAGAAAACTGGGACTAACGTAACAAAGGCTACCGTCAGTAACACACTATGCCGCCAGAGACTCAGATCCTGCAGTGCCAGACGTGTCCCCCTGCTTAAGCCAGTTCATATCTGGGCCCATCTGAAGTTTGCTAGAGAGAATTTGGATGTTCCAGAAGAGTATTGGGAGAATGTCATATAGTCAGATGAAACCAAACTAGAACTGTTTGGTAGAAACACAACTCGTCGTGTTTGGAGGAGAGTGAATGCTGAGTTGCATCCAAAGAACACCATACCTACTGTGAAGCATGGGGGTGGCAACATCATGCTTTGGGGCTGTTTTTCTGCAAAGGAACCAGGATGACTGATCCATGTACATGAAAGAATGAATGGGGCCATGTATCGTAAGATTTTGAGTGCAAACCTCCTTCCATCAGCAAGGGCATTGAAAATGAAACGTGGCTGGGTCTTTCAGCATGACAATGATCCCAAGCACACCACCGGGGCAATGAAGGAGTGGCTTCGTAAGAAGCATTTCAAGGTCCTGGAGTGGCCTAGCCAGTCTCCAGATCTCAACCCCATAGAAAACCTTTGGAGGGAGTTGAAAGTCCATATTGCCCAGCGACAGCCCCAAAACATCACTGCTCTAGAGGAGATCTGAATGGAGGAATGGGTCAACATACCAGCAACAGTGTGTGCCAACCTTGTGAAGACTTACAGAAAACGTTTGACCTCGGTCATTGCCAACAAAGGATATATAACAAAGTATTGAGATGAACTTTTGTTATTGACCAAATACTTATTTTCCACCATATTTTGCAAATAAATTCTTAAAAAATCAGACAATGTGATTTTCTGGATTTGTTTTCTCATTTTGTCTCTCATAGTTGAGGTCTACCTATGATGACAATTACAGGCCTCTCTCATCTCTTTAAGTGGGAGAACTTGCACAATTGGTGGCTGACTAAATACTTTTTTTCCCCACTGTATGCTATCTGCAGACCAGATTCACAAGTTCTCTTTAAACTGCCTAATATTTCAAATGTAAACAATATCTAATAGCCTGAAAGCTTTGGGAAAATCACTAGCGTTCACCATTGTGTCTTTGTTCAGTACTGTAATATGTACCTTTCATTACTGCAGTTGTATGGTGCTGTTATTCAGGTGACTACTATCTGGAATAAGTATGCCCTGGTATGTATACATGGGATACTGACTACAATAGCTGACCTTTCATTTTATTAACTTTTTACACCTATATTCTTTGTGTATATATGTCCATTTTTCCATATGCCTTATAGGGTACATGTAAGGGTCTTGCCAAACTTAGCAATACCCTGACACTACTGCAGGGGTCTGGGATGAAGGACAGAGACAAGTGAGCCCTAATCTCACCCCAGCCACTGTCCCTTCCTATTGCCTCAGTTACCCTAAATGGTAAAAGGACAACTAGAAGACAAGCCCTATACTGGGTAAGTGACACACAGAACAGGAAAAGACAAAACAAATGACAAAAGAGAGGTCAGGAAGCCAAGGGGTCGGTAACAAACGAGCAATGCAGTACAAAGTCAAAATCCAAGAGAATAGTCAAAAGGCAAGCCAAAGGGTCAGAGAATCAAGTAACAAAGCAGTAAGGGATATAACAAGGAGAGCAGGCAAAGACAATGCAATAACCGGCAACCTGCTGAGAAAGTGACATCCCATATATAGAAAGTCTGGACTCAGCCCCAGACCTGATAGGTACACAGGCTGTCAATCACACAGGCCAGGAAGAGATTAACTCTATGCAGTCCAGAGAGAAATGCTCAGAACACGGGTGTGGCCGGAAATCCATTACATAGTCTAGGACCATGTTTAGACTGAGCAACAAGAAACCTACGCAAGGAATCAAACCGAACACGCCTCCTTCGACACAGCGTGCGAGCGGAGGGTGGCGCCGAGACCCGAACAGGCAGAGACGTTACAGTACATTTACCTGACTGAACTTCATAGCACACAATACAATGGGACTTCCTTCTAATGCTGATTAACAATACCACGCTCATAACCACCTGAGGCAGCCACATCTTCTCTCAGTGATCCTTCCCCAAAGCACTGTAGGGTTTGTGGAGAAGGAATTGCTTCATAGGGATTGAGCCAATTTGGGTCTTATCATTGTATTATAATTTCTAGTGTGATACTTTGACATTTGCTGGGAGCTTTAGTAATTTGATTACCTTACATTATACAGGTTGCCCTTTTATATTACCACCTAATATATTGGCTAGAAGGTATAGATATACTAGATAGTAGATATACTGAGCATAAAGGATGCATAAAAAATATCCAAATATATACATACCATAAAACAAAGGATCTCTTGGTGGTTTATGAATTACTAGCAGACGAGAAAATATAGTTATCAGCACCAAGACCATGCCGCTAGCACCTGCAACAGGCCAAGAACTGAAAAACAGAAAGAAAGAAAAAAAAATATATATACAGTATATATATAGTTTATATAGCATTATATATATATATATATATATATATATATATATATATACTTTTATGAAATACTAATTTCAGGTGACTTTTCAGAATAAGCTGCCATGTGTTTACATTAGGAGTAGCATTATTTCTCGCCATTATACATGACTTGTATATGGCATTTTCCACTATGCACACTCTCTTTCTAATTCTCAGTTTACCTGAGCAAGTGGGTGGAGACTAGTTATAATGTCTTCCATGCACTACACATTAAAAACTGAATCTGCATGTGTGTCCCTCTCCCCTCCATAGACTTCTATGGGCAGCAGGGGTGTAGCTATAAGGGGTGCAGAGGTAACGGTTGCTACAGGACCCTGGACGTGTGGTGTCCCTAATGTGCCTCTGCCCCATGAAATATAACAGTATTCTAAATGACACAAGGTAGGTAGGGGCTCCATTACAGATTTTGCATTGGGGGCAAGGAGCTTCAAGTTACGCCTCTGATCAGCAGCATGCAACCAGATCACTCATTGAACTGAAATCTGTCTTTTCTATCAAGACAGATTTAGCAGTGAATTCAGAGATAGAGAGGAGTTTAACAAGAAAGAGTAGGAAAGCAGCCTGATAAGTGGAGAAAGAAGTGTTCTCTCGTTAGATATATTGCAAAGTTTCTCATATTTGCTTGTACTATTAACTTTTGCAAAGTTCAGTGACCATTTCAGCTTAAATGAATTTAAGCTCCCATATGAAACATTGTACATGTACATCCGTTATTTTTTTTGCCAGCAATAATGGAATAGAATGAAAATAACCAAACAAAACTTGCAAAGCAATATAGCTGCAGCATCTTTCCTAGACCTAGGTTAGTGCAAAATATTCCTCATAATAAAACTTCCCGGTGTAGAAAATGTATTCGGAAGCATACTGTCCAAACAGCTGTTATTTGTCTTTTTAGTGTCTATACATAAATACATATACATGACTGACCGGATGTTTGCCTTACGGACGTGCATAAAGAACAATAGAGAGCACCATATGGTCTTCAGTATTGTAAGTAGTGTAGAATATACAAGGCTATGGGACAAGTTTGGCCTTGCATGACTTTTAGTAGTAGTAGTGGTACTTATCCCAAATGCACTGATTTTTAGAACATGTAGGCAGAAAGATGAATTCAGTGATACCAAATAAGTATAGGTTCAGGCATTTTAATGATGAAATCAGTGGTGCACAAAAATTGTGTAGGTTCTTTATATACAGATATACAAATGCAGGCTCTTTATGCCCATATAAAGAACTATTTTATTATACAGGAAGATACATTTAATGAATGGAATTTTAAAGCCACAAACTTGTTTTAACACATCCTTAAGATGGTGAAAAACAAATCTCAGCACGTGCTTGTAATAAAGTAACCTTTGTTCCTTCAGGTTTATGTAATGTGGAAAACACATTTCATGTACCATTTTAGCAATCTAGATGACACATTTCCATGACATAGGTATAGAAATTCCAGTTGTTTGTCTTTGCTTTTTAACCCCTTCCCAACATCCGCTGTAGTATTATGGTGAATGTCAGGTCTTTAAATATGGTGCCTGCTCAAAAGCAAATTGGGTACCATAACCGATTAGTCTCCGCTGTTTCATACAGTCTATTCTGATCATGGGCATTAACCCTTTATTATATCTCCCGATAACTCAATTTCCCCCCCTCTGGTGCTGTCACTCTCTGCACTTGTACTTCCACTTCATAGGACAAGACCCGCCTGGCGAGATCTCAGGAGCTATCCTACCTCTATGACAGCCGGGAGCCTTATGAAGGCTCCTCAGCCTGTCAAAGTAATGTATTTATCAAGGCTTACTTGTAGCAAGCCTCAATAGATACATAGGCATTTTTCCATAGACTGCAAAGCAATTGTATTGCAGTCTATGGCACATGCAATACAAAAGTTCAAATTACCCCACTTTCCCTAGATTCCAAATAAAAATAAACAAACACAAACATATTATATATCCTTACATTCAAAAATGCCCAAGTTACAAATATATAATACAATATACAATACAATACAAATATATAAAAATATTCTTCCCATGCGGTGAATTTCCCACTGTAGTGAGTAAAAAAACCCAAAATGGCTGAACCGCCATATTTTTGCCATTTCGCCTCCCAAAAAAATGTTATACATTCCCCAAAATAGTATAAATAAAAAGTACACCTGACCCTGCAACAAAGACGCCACTTGCAGCCTCATATTACGAAATATAAAAGAGTTTGTGTATCAAAACTGCAATAATTTTTTTTTTTCAAAGATTTGGATTTTTGTTAATGTGTTAAACCATAAAAAAATATGTTATTGCTGTAATCGTAAAGACCTACAGAATATAGGTAGCATATAATTTTGGCTGCACAGTGAACGCTGTAAAAATAAACCCATAAGAATATATCACATTGTATGGACTATTAAATTGTACCACTATGAAGTACAACCTGTCCCACAAAAATAAGTCCTCCTATGGCTCTGTGAATGGGAAACTTTAAAAGTTATAAGGCGGGGAGTAAATAAACAAAAATTGGCTGTGACGGGATAAATATAAGATTCTCTTTGTATCTGCTCTCTGCTCTAAGATGAACAGACGGCCACCCTCTATTAGCACAGAATTCCCTAATAAGATATATAGAAATGGGTTTTCTAAACTGGATTGCCCATTTTTCAGGTTGTCTGTGAATTTTGGAGTAAGCCCCTTTAGTTATTAGGAGTTGGGGGGCTAATGTACAATCTAAAAAAATATGTTTATACTGCACTGTAGTTCTGTCCACACACTGTCCTCTGAACCTGTGCAATATATAAAACATCCATACGCTGCACAGAAAGGGCTTCCCTGCTGCAGCTGTGTCCTTACTGTATACAGCTGAAACCAGAAGTTTACATACACTATATAAAAAGACACATATGCATGTTTTTCTCATTATCTGACATGAAATCAGAATAAACCTTTCCCGTTTTAGGTCAATTAGGATTACCAAAATTATTTATATTTGCCAAATGCCAGAATAATGAGAGAGAGAGAATTTTTAAGGCATTTTTATTACTTTCTGCAAAGTCAAAAGTTTACATACATTTCATTAGTATTTTTTACCATTGCCCTTAAACTGTATGACTTGAGACAACCGTCCTGGATATTCTTCTACAAGCTTCTCACAATAGTTGGTAGGAATTTGAGCCCATTCCTCCTGACAGAACTGATGTAACTGAGCCATGTTTGTAGGCCACCTTGCTCGCACCTGCCTTTTCAGCTTTGCCCATAAATTTTCAATAGGATTGAGATCAGGGCTTTGTGATGGCCACTCCAAAACATTGACTTTGTTATCCTTAAACCACTTTGTAACCAGTTTGGCAGTGTTATGGAAAAGTATGAGAAAATGGCCTAAGAATCAATAATCAACAATAATTGCGCCTATCACTTTAAGAATATATTCCAGTAAAAGCTGATTTTGTGTGAAAGTGTTACTTAGCCCAGATGGCTTTTGGGCATTAAAATGTACTATTGTTTAAAAGCTCTTCTCACGCTTGAGGTCTTTTGATAAGAGTGTCCGATTGTATGTTTTACTCCCTTGCCTCCCCTTTACTCCCTTATTCTCTTCGTGTGGGAACAAGATGTATTGTATGTAAAGATGTTTTAATGTAACATTTCAAGGTCTACTGACAAAGAAGAGCCTATGTGGTCAGATAGCTAATTACGCATCAAAGATGGTGGATACCGGAAGTCCATGTGCTAGCCACGTGTGGGCCATGCAGAACACCCACTTATCCTTAACCAATTGTATTGCATGCTTTGTGTGATATATTCTGTGATGTGTAAACTGCATAAAGCCATTATTTTCCTTTATAATTCTGTGCACAGCCTCAATAAAGTGTAGAGAATTATCATAGAGAATCACCTGTCTCTGTGTTGATTCGCCGAGCGCGATTTAATTAATTAATTTGGACATCTCCTGACAATTAGAGAGTGGAATCGGTTGAGTTGTGATGACAGGCAGTATGCTTTGGGTCATTGTCCATTTGGAAGACCCATTTGCGCCCAAGACTTAACATCCTGGCTGATGTCTTGAGATGTTGCTTCAGTATTGCCACATAATATTCTTTCTTCATGATACCATCTATTTTGTGAAGTGCACCAGTCCCTCCAGCAGCAAAACAACCCCACAACATGATGCTGCCACCACCTTGTTTCACAGTTGGGATGGTGTTCTTAGTCTTTCAAGCTTCTCCCTTTTTCCTCCAAACGTAACGATGGTCATTATGGCCAAACAGTTCAATTTTAGTTTCGTCAGACCACAGGATATGTCTCCAAAAATTAAGGTCTTTATTCCAGTGTGTATTTGCAAACATTAATCTGGCTTTTTTATGTTTCTTTTGGAGTAATGGCTTCTTCCTACAGAGTGGCCTTTCAGCCCATGTCGATACAGTACTCGTTTCCCTGTGGATAATGACACTCTCTTACCAGCTTCAGCCAGCATCTTCACAAGGTCTTTTGCTTTTGATCTTGGGTTGATATGCACATTGCGTACCAAAGCATGTTCATCTCTGGGACACACAACACTTTTCCTTCCTGAGCGGTATGATGGCTGGACATTCCCATCTTGTTTGTACTTGCGTATAATTGTTTGTACAGATGAACAAGGCACCTTCAGATATCTGGAAATTGCACCCAAGGATGAACCAGACTTGTGCAAGTCCACAATTCTCATCCTGATATCTTGGCTGATTTCTTTAGACTTTCCCATGATGTTACACAAAGAAGCAGTGTGTTTCAGGTGCGTCTTAAAATACATCCACAGGTATGTCTCTAATTAACTCAGATGTTGCCAATGAACCTATCAGAAGCTTCCAAAGACATGACATCATCATATGGGCTGTCCCAAATTGTTTAAAGGCATAATAATCTTAGTGTATGTAAACTTTTGACTTTGCAGAAAGTAATAAAAATGCCTTAAAAATTCTCTCTCTCTCATTATTCTGGCATTTGGCAAATATAAATAATTTTGGTAATCCTAATTGACCTAAAACGGGAAAGGTTTATTCTGATTTCATGTCAGATAATGAGAAAAACATGCATATGTGTCTTTTTATATAGTGTATGTAAACTTCTGGTTTCAGCTGTATACAGTAAGGACACAGCTGCAGCAGGGAAGCCCTTTCTGTACAGCGTATGGATGTTTTATATATTGCACAGGTTCAGAGGACAGTGTGTGGACAGAACTACAGTGCAGTATAAACATATTTTTTTAGATTGTACATTAGCCCCCCCAACTCATAATAACTAAAGGGGCTTACTCCAAAATTCACAGACAACCTGAAAAATGGGCAATCCAGTTTAGAAAACCCATTTCTATATACCTTATTAGGGAATTCTGCGCTAATAGAGGGTGGACGTCTGTTCATCTTAGAGCAGAGAGCAGATACAAAGAGAATCTTATATTTATCCCGCCACAGCCAATTTTTGTTTATTTACTCCCCGCCTTTTATGTGTGAAGTATGGGTGTACTATACACTGTACAGACTGAATGTGAGGGGAGACCATGTAAAGGGTAAGCCCAAAAGGCTCTGTGGGATGTTGCAGGGAGTGAAGGACTCATTTTACTGTTTAACTTTTTCTATCACATATTAATTAAAATAATATAAAATTAGTTGAAATATACTCTATTATTTCAAACATACAGTCATGCACTAGATTAATATTAGTGCCATTTAACTCATGTGCCCCTGAGCTGTCATCTCTGGAATCCTTCAACTTTTCAGGTCTGGTGCTGTCAATCTGTTCACTTGGCAAATAAGTTCACAGATTCTAAAAGTCAACCATACACATGAGGTAGCTGTCAGCAACGTGACTTTTCCTGCTGCCAGTTATATCTCCCCATTCTCCTATAAACATGCATGCTCGAATTAGTCATGCATGCATGTTTATTACAATAATAATCGGGCAAAAAGTCACTGGTACATCCGACAACTGCTAATCTCCAGAGATAACAACAGAACAGGTATGTTTAAATCCAACATATCCAATGCATTGTTCCTCCAATACCAGACATTAGCGTAACTGCCCAGTACTCATTAGACTATTGCTGTCTATCTCAGCTCGGTTATACTGACAGAATCCCTATTTATTTTAGAAGTCACAAAAAAATGGTGTTATTTGGTCCACATTCTGCACATCTATTCCACAGTGGCACTCAATGAAACTCGTATTTGAGGATTTGGAAAATCCACATTCATGACCAGTATACAATCCATAGCAACAGGTGTAGATACTGCAACGCTGGCCCACAGGCTTCAATTGGGAAGTGCTGCAGTACCAAAAGACGCTGATACAGTTTGAATGGAGAGTGAGCAGGCAGCTTCCAGCATGTAAACAATACTGAGAGTTGCACCGCCATGGTACAGCTGCGGAGGTTGCAGGTTTTTCGACCCCCACAGATCTAATATTGGATAGGCCATCAATAGCAGGAACTGGATAATCCCTTTAATTCCAGGTTATTTGTCATTACTGGCCTCATTAGCAGCAAAACTGCATAGTCATTAATGAGAAATAGCCTGGAATTAATCAGTATGTCACTTACTTATTAGTGATGCCCCCTGTAGCCAGAGAACTAACTGCAAGTCTAGGTACATAGTGTGTCACCACCCTAACAGCATTGGGTACACCATGTGGCACCACCCTAACCATATCAGGTGCATCATGTGGCACCACCCTAAACGCATCAGTACATCATGTGACACCACCATAACCACAACAGTACATCATGTGGCACCACCCTAACCACATCAGTACATCATGTGACACCACCCTAACCACATCAGTACATTATGTGACACCACCCTAACCACATCAGGTACGTCATGTGGCACAATCCTTACCGTTCAGTCAGTAATGATATACAGCCAAAATGAATTGGTGTTTCACTTATTGAGAAGTGAAAACATCGGTTCCGTTTTCCCGAGCAATGACTACAACTATAGCCACATCAGATGCACCATATGATAACAGCCTTACTATTAAAGGGATTCTATCATTGGGGAAACATGTTTTTAACTGAAGCAATGTTGGAATAGCCTTTATAAAGGCTATTCTACTCCTACCTTTACTTTTCTTCTCCTCGCCGCCATTTGTCAAAAAAAAAATTTTATTCTCATATGTAAATTATGCTCAGGGAGCACCGGGGGCGTTCCCCCTGTGCTCGGGGGGGGGGTCCTGCTGGGACAGACATGTTAGCTGGGGGCTAAGAGCCACTTGTTCCTCTTTACTTCACAGTATATAGTTAGGTATGTGTTACCCCCTATATACTCACAGGACCTAGCTAGTAACCGTAGTTGGGATCCATATATATATATACGTTCAGGGCAGTGTAGGTTAGGCTTCCGAGGCCAGCTAGCTAGTTAGAGGCCCGGTGGCACTAGTAGTTTAGCTGGCAGGTTAGGACTCAGTGTTAGGGTAGTCAGGCCTGCATCTACTGCCGTCACCGTCGCCCTGTTTGCTGCCTGTGAAGAATCTCCCATCATCATCATCTCCTGATCGGCTGTCTGTCATCTCCTGGAGATCCGGGTCCACGTCATCCAAGGGCCCCTGCATCTCTTCTGTTGCCTGGAGGTATTGTGCACTGGCTCTTGCTATATATTTATATATATACCCGGGTATATAACCTAAGACGGTTGAGGACTTGCTGGTTGTTGTAGTACTGCTGTGTTCTGAGTATATTGTATGTATGTATTATTACCCTGTTGATTCTTATAAAGCTACTGTTATAACCTTATGTGGTATCTGTATGTATTCTTCAGACTGTGAGATTAGTACAGTAATCCTTGTTAAGGCTACTAACTGTACTTCATGGGTAAGTCCCAGGAAGAGATCCTCCCTGTAATACAGAGGCTCTATCCTGGGTGGAGGCACTGATATATTTCATATATGTTCCCACTCTTCCCTTCAGCGAAGGCTTCAGGTCCCATTATACACACAGGTCAGCGCCAGAGTCTGTTGCGGGAGGGATAATACTCATACCCCCCCCCAATAGGGCTACATTTGGAGGCACTGCTGAGATTTAGAAGTGGGAATAGTCATTGATATGGAGAAGCGATATAGCTCAGAGGGGAACCTCCCACTAGCTACTACATGGGATTACCGACCTCCTGTTCCTCCCCTGGTTCAGGTAAAGGAAGAACCCCGCTCAGCCAGTTACCCCCCAGTATGGCCGTCGCTAGCGTTCCTCTGTGACAGTGCTTTAGCACTTTAGCCAGGCTGACTGAGATGTTAGCTCAGGGCCTGCGGCCACTCACTACAAGAAACTAAAAGTATTCTCTGGTAATGTCCCAGTACCACAGGGGAGGAAAACTTTGAGATATGGAAAGAACATACTCTCCAATGCCTGAAGGAATGGTCTTGCTCTGAGAAGGCAGCGGCAGCGTATCAGTGAAAGTTTACGGTCTCCTGCTGCAGAATTGATCCGCTTGTACAGAGACTCTCATGAAGGGTGAGTGCATTGGACTATATACAGTACTGTCTGTCACTTTGGCCATACTATGACCTTGCCCAGATGGTTGCTGTTACCGAATGGTTCGTCAGAAGGGGAAAATGTCTCTACTTTTATTAACCGTTTACAGCTACTTCTTTCACGTCTGGTGTCCACGCAGCTATATCTACTTCAGAGGTGACTATGAGAACCAGTCGTTGGTGAGAGGGTTACAACCTCATCATCCTCTTGCTCAAGTACTCAAGGTCTTACTATCTGATAGAGTCCTTCCATTTCCTGACTTAATGAAGTTAGTGAAGAAACAAGAAGCTGACATTGTTTTAGTCCCCTAGAAGCGAAAGCATCTCTAGAGTGTTGTTCCTAATTCAAACAAGGACAAACCAGCGGAGCGTCAGACTTAGACAGTCCGCCACTCCACCCACTGCCACTCAATGGAGGAAGGATGCTGAACCTGTTATATGTGGTCAGACGGGCCATGTGCCGCAGTGTACGGAGGACGTGGATTGACACAGTGCTGTCTTCTCTTTCAGATCGACACCGGGAAGGCGGGCCGGTTCCTTCGCGGCTCCGTCTTGTCGTCACTGTCTGGTCTGCCCTTGTTTTTGGATCTCGTGCCCTGATTTATCGGTTCTCGTTCTGGGGATTCCTCTTCGTCTACGGACAATGATTGTGGGGGCTTATTCAGGATCATATCCTGTAGATGGCGCCTCAGTAGTTTAGCTGTCCCTGATTAGAAGATCAGAGTGTCGCTCCCATGAAGATTACGGCTCTTGTCTTTGGGGGATTCTTGTGGCTCCTTGATACTTGCACTATTGTCCCCGTGCATTATGCTTTTCAGTTTCTTGGAGGATTGGCCCTGCAGCTCGCCGGTGAATATATCTTCTGATCTTAGAGAACTCTGTGATGCCCTGTCTCTGGCTTCGCTGGATGGTATATCTTCGGTGAGAGCGTGGAGTTCCCCGGGGAGATTCTGGGTGCCTCCAGCATTGCTCCGATTTGCTTGGGGGGTTTGTCCTTTGGAACCCCTGAGAAATGATTAACCAGAATGGCTGGATGGTGATCCCAGAGAGAAAGGACTGGAGAAATAGTGGAGTTATCTACCTGTGTGACAGTGGGAACTGTTCCGCATCCGATTGTATTGGACCATACCAGAATGTGGCCCACTGCTACCCTGTGCTTGGTTCCTACGCTGAGTGTGCGGATTCAATCCGGTGCATCCCTAATCTCAATCTTGCTTGGTGATCCCATTTACCAGAGGCCTATCCGACTGACACAGAGTTGTCTGTTATCGGGTGTTCTCTGGATGATATGGATGTGGTTGTGCTGTGCTCACACACTTTCCGATTGACCGATTCTACTCTTCGGGGCCCAGTTGCTCCGTGTTTGGTTAGGACTCTCGCTGGGTGGGTCTTTGCGTAGAGCCCCTTGCCTCACCTATTGTGGTGGTGAAATCTGGGCTTCCCTTGTGTGGATTACAGAACTCTGACCGGGAACCTTACCTGTCGTTCACTGCCGGTTGGAGCTCTGGGCTCTGATGGACTGTTGGTTCACGTGCTGGACCTAGATCGGGATACTATCAGTCCCAATGGCACCTGAGGATCGGAAGACAGCCTTCTATGCCCTTGGGTTTCTTTCGTTCACTCTGCCGCGGTACAGGTGCGCCCGTTCCAGGTTGATGGAAGAGTGTTGGTGATTTGTGCGGAATGCCTTGTATATCTTGATGACTTATTGTGTTTGGAGACGCTGGAAGAACATGAAGAACGACTCTGAGAGTACTCCATCGCTTAAAAGAGAGGGGCTGGTTGTCGCTGACAAATGCAAATTTTGTAGATCTTCGGTCACTTATGTGGTCTTTGTTTCTGCTGGGAGTTGCTCCGATCCTGGTGTTGAGCTGTGGTGAATTGGCCCCGACCGCAAAATATTACGGGTTGCATCTTTCTTGGGGTTTTGTGTTCTATCGCGTTTGTGGAAGGATATTCATTGCTCGAGCCCTCCTCGACCTGTTGAAGGTGATGCGGAGATCCGGGAAGAGAAGGGTCTTCCAAAAGCTTTTTGGCGATAGGTGGACTGCGGATTGTGAAGAAGCATTTAAGTTGTTGAAGAAGAAATTGACAGAAGCTCCCGTTCTGGCTTATGCTGATGCACATAAGCCATATGTGCTACATGTAGATGCCAGCTTTGAAGGATTAGGTGGCGTGCTGCACCAGAATACCCGGCCGGGTTACGGCCCATAGCTTTCATAAGTCGGTCTTTCTCCCAGCGAGAAAAATTATCCAGTACATAAATTGGAGTTTTTGGCGTTCAGTGGGCCATTGTTGATAAATTACATGACTATTTATACGGAGCCACGTTTGAAGTAAGAACAGACAACAATCCACTGACATACGTTTTGTCAACCGCTAAACTCGATGCTACAGGACATCGCTGGTTGGCAGCTTTATCCAACTACCAATTCACACTCAAGTATAAATCGGGGCCTAGAACATTGGGGCGATGCTCTATCAAGACGGCCTGGATTACCTAGTCCGGAAGTGTGGATGAATGGGAAGAAGTGCCAGTCCTGGAGTGGGCTTTGTGTGCCTGGCTGCTGTGTTGGACCGGTGCCTTTTCTGAAACTCGCTTATTGACTCTTTGGGGGAGGTCCCGAGCTGTACCAGACATGTTTGCCTACCCTGCTTTGGATCCTTTGGGTTGTTCTTTCTTCGCGTGATCTGGGTCAGACTGATCCTTTAATTGGACCTCTTTATCAAGCGTGAGTTCTCAGACGGATGTTAAAGACATCCCTACCCTCTGAATGCAGTCAACTTCTCGGATTGGGAGAAGTTTGAAATAGACAATGGCCTACTTTATCGTGTGGTGCTGTATCATGATCACCCTGGAAGGCGCCAACTAGTTATTCCAGCTGCTTTCAGAAGATGATTTTCCAGTCTGCATGATTATCTGGTCTTTGGGACCTGGAAGACTTTGGCCTATCAGACCGATTCTACTGGCCCAAAATGAGAGATACCGTGACTCGTCTGTGTGGTGCTTCGTGTTTGCGAGACTGTCCGGTTCGCGCCTTCTGGGACACTTGAGAGTTCCCTGGATCTTGTCTGCATAGACTTCCTTTGTTTGACACGACTCCGGGATTTGGTGTATTGGTGGTGACTGATCACTTCACACGATATGCTCGCCTTTCCGCTGGATCAAAGCAGTCACTGTTGCAGGTGCTTTGGGAAAGTATTTTATCCATTATGGCTTACCACACCGGTTGCTTCTGTCAGGCCGGATTTTGGGTAACCTGATCAAAGAGTTCTTCATTTGTTGAACATCCGCAAAAGTCGACCGCCTTACCATCCAGAGGGAGATGCCCTTCCTGAAAGATTTAACGGACTTTACTTGATTGCTTGGTCCTTACGAATTGGGATGCGATCCTGGGTGAAAAGTGGAGGCTATGGTGCTGCCTATAATAGTACAAGGCCAGAGCACAGGATATTCACCATACTTTCTGTGTTTGGAGAGAGCCTGGCTACCTATTGACATCTTGTTGGGGTCTCTACCGTGGTATCGTCATCGGATCTTCCGTACGTGGCACGTTTGAGAACGCTTAGAGTGCTTATCGCTGCTGGATGCGCGTGATGAGGATAGGAGATTTGATCTTCGGTAGTACCGTTGCCCTGGGGCCATGTTCTGCTCTTTGGGCTCTGCAAACATGCTGGCTGATCGTGGCGGGTGACTCTTTACGTGGTGATCGTTGCCTGGTCCAGTCTCAGTCGGCGGTCGGACTTGGCTAGATCTTTGTTGCCTGTCCTGTTGTGGTTGTTCTCCTGTGGCTGGCCTCTTCTCCCGTCCTTGCCGTTTCCCCTGCCTTCCTGACTCCTGGGTGTTGGCTGTGGCTCTGGTTCTGTCCCGTTCTTCTCCTTCGGGAGACCTTGACCCTCAAACTCCAGATTCGTACCTAGATCTGTGTCTGTGGCGGGTCTGCTCTCCGCCCCAGCCCATCCCCTCCCATGGCGACAACCCTGTTTGGCTGGTGCTGTTTCCTCGGGGGTCGGGGGGTTCCCCTCCACCTATGCTGACATATGTAGTTTGGGGGCCCCAGATTTACTACTCAGCCTCTTTTCCTGCTTGGGTGGGTGCGTGTCCACTTTGGTCTTGTTCCTTTTCCTCCTGCTCTGTTACCTTTACCTGTTGTGACTCTGTTGCGCCCTATTGTATTGTCTTGGTATGTTGCTGTTACTTGCTTTGTATGTCTTTGACGTGCGTAAGTTTCCCGGGGAGGTGTGGGACTGCCTTTCTACTAGTTATATGTATCTGGCTTCTTTGCCCTGCGTTTGGCTTGGCCCGGCTTTGTGCTTTTGTTTTGTATACGTGGTCGCCTGTGGGGGCTTGGGGGGTGTCGCTGCTGGGCATGTTTGTCTGGGGGAGTCTAGAGCCACTTGTTCCTCTTTACTTCCGTATATGTTGGTATGTGTTCCCCTATATACCCGGACCTAGCTGTAACCGTAGTTGGGATCCATATTATATATTGTTCGGGCGTGTGGTTGGCTTCCGGCACTAGCTGTTGGGGTGCCTGTGTTTGCGCGTTGGACTCGTGTTGGGTGTGCCTCTCTCTGCTCCCGCCTTTGCTGCTGTGGAATCCCCATCATCATCTCACTTCTGTCGGCTGTCTGTCTCTCCTGGAGAATCCGGGATCCAGTCTCCGGGGTCCCTGCTCTCTTCTGTTGCCTGGGGTATTGTGCCTGGACTCTTGCTATATATTTTATTTCCCGGGTATTCCTGCGGTTGGCTTGCGGTTGTTGTGTACGCTGTGTTCTGGTTTTGTTGTTGTTTTTCCCTTTGTTCTTTGCTCTGTTTAACCTTTGTGGTATCTGTTGTTTCTTCGCTGTGTTGTTCCGGTAAGGGGGGGGGGGGGGGGGGGGGGGGGGGGGGGGGGGGGGGGGGGGGGGGGGGGGGGGGGGGGGGGGGGGGGGGGGGGGGGGGGGGGAGAAGGAAAGGGAGGGGAAGACCACCCCCAAACCAAAAAAAAACATTCATCTTATCAAAGAATAAAAAAATCTGCCAAACAAATGTATATTAAAGGAAACTCTTAGAGTATGACTTAATATAGACTATGGATATCTTTGGATTTATACTGTATGTCTTAAGGCTTGGCATACATACCCCACAAACACAGTGTGGACATAGTTTTAGCCCTCGGCACATGTCTGAGGTTTAGATGGTGCGAATTTCTAATACCAGTCACACCACAAGTGAATCCAACCTCACATTCTGTTAAAAGAATACCGTTGTAGATGTTATATATGACAGCTTAGACCTGTCATTGACTATGGAAGGGTTTTTTTGTTGTTTTGTTTAAAAGGGCAGAACTTTCCCAAATTTACATATACCTGTGTTAATTTAGCACATCCTGTATGCTATTTTACCATAGAAAGAGGTGACAAAATGATATTTGTTATAAATGTATGCTTTATATTCTATACATCTGTTAAGTTCATTTAGCAGTGATCATATATAGCATATATGGAAACATACAGAAGATCAATGACATGCTGCACAGGACATTGTCTAGTCACTTACCTGTGGACTGTAGAAACATAGTTGAAGAGGTATGTGACAGGAATGGCTGTTAGGGACAATATAAAAACTCTGGTAGCTGCAGGGGCGCTCATTATTATCGAACGTCAATTGTCTTCACAATATGACCACCATCTCCATGTTCATCTGCATTCAAGGCACAGTTTATGCTCTGGTGCTGGCCATATAACACTTGTCATACACTGTGCATGCTAACGTTCCCAGTTCTCCTGCTGATCCAGTGCTGACGGCTCAGCTCACACAAGGTTACACACAAGACACTGGAGCCTCCCCTTGTTCTGTGCAGTAACACAGCTGACTGCTGTTTTCAGAACATTGGCTGCTTCAGATTCCTACAGTGAGCGGCTGCCTGAACTCATTGGCTGTACAAAGTCAGTGAAAAGTTACCTGATTTCATTGACTCAAAAGTCAGGAGCTAGGAGAGGATTGAAGGAAGAGAAGTACCATCTGTCCTTTTTAGGTTCTTACCCTTTAAGAGACACAAAAACTGCATCAACAAAACCTGAAAATGCGTCATTACCCTAAAGAGAAATTTACATGGGCATATTAATTCCATGAACTATGGACTGAATGTTGGCCATATTTCCCAGAATGAACACTGAGCTTCAATCGGGACTCCTATCATCACAGTCATCTGAGATACTAGGAGTACCTGTCCTGTACTGAAAACATGACTAAAGCACTTCATGTAGGGTAAATGTACAAATCAAATAAAACATTATACAACAACAGTCCAAACAAGAAATGAAATGAGTGAGGGCTGTGTGTTAGGACCGGAGCCAGCACCTCGGCAGTAGCGCTGTGTGATGACGCTCCGGTCCTCACGCGTGCCGGCGCGCTCGTTCCTCGAGGGGTTAACTTTCCTGCACTCCCGATCCTATATCTTTGCACTTCCGGCGATCCGACTATTCAGTGTTTCTGGGTATTAGCTCCATACTCTGCGTTCTGTTACTGTTTGGCTGTTCTGACCTCCTGCTCCTGTTTCCTGACCTATGTTCTCTGCCTGCCGATTCTGTACCTTCGTTTCCTCCTGTTGTGACTACCGCTTGCCTCCTAGACCTCCTCTCCTTAATCTCCGATTTTGCTACTGCGTGACCTCCTGATACCGACCTGGCTTGCTGACTACTCTCTCATCTGACTCCCTTGTACTGCGCTATCTCCTGTTGCCGATTTGGACCGGACAACTAAGTTTATTGGACCTCTGCCACCTCCTGGAATATACCTGCTATTGCATCTTCCCCTGCTCCTGGATTTCCATCAGCCTCTACACTTGCTCAGGTGAGTGTTTTTCAGATTTCTGGGCCTGCTGTGACCTGTTGTGCGCCGTGCGTTCCACGCCCCCTGGGGGTTACAATTCTGGCCAAAAGAAGCAGCCAAGTCCATCTCCATCGTCAGAAGCTCTGGTGAAAATCTCTGGAGGCTGGTTTCGGCCCGCTCGGGGGGCGCCGGATGTTCTGCGCTGTTTACCATAGTGTGTAGGGGTGTTCGGTTTTCTGGGACTAATTATCTGTCTTATCCTGCATTAGGTTCATAACACTGTGGATGCAAGAGCTTAAAAACTTCAATGTGCTTGTACAATGTTTAAGCTATATTTTATAATAAATGGGTCAATATACAGTACTGTGCAAAAGTTTTAGAAAGTTGCGGAAAAATAATACTTTAGTTTTGTCATTTAGGAATATGAAGTGAATGAACAAAAGTGAAATATCAATCACATCAATATTTGGTTTGACCACTCTTTGTAAGAGGAGTCCTGGAAGTGATGATATGGCTCCCACAAAGCCCTGATCTCAAGATCATCCAGCTTGTCTGGGATTTACTTGAAGAGACAGAAGGATTTGAGCAAGACTACATCCTCAGAAGATCTGTGCTTAGTTCTCCAGAGATGTTTGGAACAACCTCCTTGCCAAGTTCCTTCAGAAACTCTGTACAAGCATACCTAGAAGAATTGATGCTGTTTTTTAATGGCAAGGGACGGTAATACTAAATATTGATGTGAATTCTCTTTTGTTCATTCACTTAATTTTAATTGACAAAAATAAATTATTAACACTTTTATTTTTGAAAGCACTCTTACTTTGCAACATTTGTTCCACGTGTGCCTAAAACTTTTGTACATCATTTTACATAAAGCTGTACATGTGTATGTACAGATATAAAGTACATTCATGTGTGTGAGTACAAGGATTACTGTTGGAAAAAGGGATCAGTTTCTGAGGAATATAGAGGTGAAGCTGAGAAGAGCTAGATTAGAGAATGTGATGGGCCTGCCTAAAAAGATGTATTTTAGGGCATGCTTGAAATTGTGGATATTGGGAATTAAACTGAGGGTAGCACATTCTAGTGAACTGCTGCAGCTCGAGAAAAGATGGAAGTGGCCAGTTTGGATTATGTGAGTCTTAAATAATAGGCAAAATACAGAGGTGAGGAAAGACACTTCTATGACACCTATATGCCTTACTAGGGACTACATATAGTTTTTGCAATATAAATGAGTTTTACAAGCTAGAGACGAGATTTAGTCTTTAAAAGCATTTGCCCTTTTTCCAGTGCTGGGACAAGCTTACAGCAGACATGATGCCATTTATCTTCTTTGGAATTACGCTATTTATATATGCCACAACTTTGGGTACATGTATTCCTTTCAAATAGGCATGACTATTTTGTTAATCAGAGGATTATGTGCCCAAAAACAACAGTGGAAAAATAGGACAAAGGTCACACGCTGGCACGAAGCTTACTGGTGTCCACATTTTCAGCTGTAAGCTGCTTCCCTATTAATAAATAAAAGTTAATTTGTGATTAAAATTTTTCCTATGCGCCTTTCAAAATTAAGTGGAAGAGAAGAGATTTAGTGTGAAAGCTGCTGCAGAACAGTAGCAGACAAAAAGAACATCACAAAGCACAAGCATTTGCTCTTGCAGACACAGAGCTTTCCTTTTTTAATTCTATGTTGGAATCCTATGTCTTGGTGTACCTGCAAGGTGTTGTCTTGTTTCCACAACTTTTTTTTTTTCATTTGCTCAAGTGTCCTTACTTACATGTTGTGACAGTGAGCTGACCAATATCTCTGTGTCACATGACATCACTTTGAATGCCATGTCATAACATGGGAGTGGCAAGGATGGCAATGGCCATGAGCATATTGCTAAATGTGTTATTTTTACACGTGGTACAGCTGTGTAGGGTTAGAAAGCTGGCCTGCTCTCAGATATCTCTGTTAGACTTGTTATGTTTTTTTGCCTGAACAAGTAATTTAGCATTCACAATCTAAAATAGCACTTCATTATGTGATATTTATAATATCTGAAAATCTAAAAAAATATTGGAACTTTTTCACTGCCGCAGTACAAAAACTGCTAGATGGTAGCCTTCAAATAAGATTGTGGGTTGCATACATGCACAAATGAAGCTCCTAATTTCTTTATATATATTTCACTAAAAGATATATGAACAGCTAAAGCTGTGGAGAGATTTACATCAGTCAGATCAGTGCCTGTCTCCAATGAGGCTCATATTCTGTAGACCCCATGCACATAGGAAGGATCTTTCCAACCTGACCTAACATATGGATGAAAGCTTTTGTCCAAGCTTGTGTAAGGCAAGCCGGGAGGATAAACTTTTGGTCGACAGCTATTCCACCTTAAAGAGGTTATCCACTTATATAATTGATATTGATGGCTTATCCTTAGGATAAGTTATCAACATTAGATCAGTGAGAGGCCAATACCTGGGAACCCTGCAGATCAGTTATTTTGAGACAGCAAGGCTGGAGCTGCACTGCTCACTTGCTGTGCAAAGTATAGTAGTAGTTTTAGGTACTGCAGGGATGTCTCATTGAAGCCTATGTAAACATTATCGGGAACCGAGCTGTTCTGGGACAACTGATCTGTAGGGGTCCTAGCTGTCGGACCTGCACAGATTTAACATTGATGACCTATCCTAAGAATAGGTCATCATTCTTAGAAAGTGGATAACCCCTTTACATTCCCAACACAGAAATACACACTAGACAACTATATTTGGATAAGTCCTGATTCACACTTCTGCTTGAGGTGTGACATTACTTACTTATTTGATAGCAAAATTCTAGTTTTAGGTACTTCCAGTTCAAACTAGCGACTTGCATATTTGGAATCTTGCTTCTCTTAACAATCCCTGCTGACAAAAGATAAGAGAATGATGTGATAAAAATATACAGAGGAGAAGACAAGTCTGGCAGGGTGTTTGTTGTATGTCTGCACTGCTGACACTAAATAAAGCGTGATAAGGCAGCTGTCTTTGGGAAAGTATTGTGGTTGGCATCTCTCCTGGCTTTGTATTTTGTGCCATATTAACTTTGGAAAGCGTTGCTCCATGCAGGAATTGTGATGATATGAAGCATCATCTAGCATTGGGGAAGCAGCAAGTATCCCCCTTAACAGCAATTGTTTGTGTGTCAGCAGAGGTGAGGCCATTCACAAAGTGTATTGACAGACTGCACAAGACAGCTGTGCCACTAAGCTTTGGGGTAATAATAGAAACAAAATGTCTCCCAAGGTGAATATTGTCAGCAACAGTGTTCTAAATCAGAATCATCTCTGAATAAGTGACATACTTCTTAGCACATGTCACAACTGCTGGGCGTTTTGATATATTTCAGTGGACTGTATATGCTTCTGCATTGCTATCAAGAGAGTGTGAATAGGTAAAGGTGTGTTGCAGGGGGCCACCTTCCTTACAGATGCTGCAATATTAGCAAGGTTTGTGCTACCAGAGCACAAACTTGCAGGGCAGGAGCAGCATATTTGGTATAGGCCTATTTAAAACAAGTAGATAAGCGAGTGTGAGAGTGTGAATTGTCTTAAGTGTGACTTTTTATTAAGTGCACCTAGCACATCTTTTTGCTTTGCTGTATACTGTATATCTCCATTAGGATGATCTCCATTGGTGCCAATGCAACCCAGTGCACATCTTTTGCATAATATGCTTTCCAGAAACAGGCATTTGAGGGGGCATATTGTTGTGCGGGGTGTGAGAGAATTGCTCATCTGGAAGCCCAGATTCTGGATCTAAATGAACAACTCTCAACATTGTGCACAATTGACACCATGGAGAGGAGTTTGCTGCTCACTGAGTTAGAAACTCACTGTAGCAGATGGGGGATGTAGACGAGGTTGGAGGGAAGCATGGAGGTTTAGGATGGACAGGCAGAGAGCTGGGTAACTATTAGGTAGGGGTAGGGGGGAGTGTTAGGGAGGCCAGTCTTGACCTGGATCACCCCAATAAGTTTGTCAAGTTGGTGGATGAGTAGGATGTCAGCTCAGAGATAGCACAGCTACAGCAGCATGCTTCCTCTAGCATCTGGGTTGATGTCTGCTCCAGAAAGATGGGAATTGGGAGCATAGGAAATAGCAGACAAGTGCTGGTATCGGGAGACTCAATTATTAGGGATATAGGGCAATCTGTCTCAAAGGTCAGAAATACCGAACAATTTGTTTTCTTTTGGTTGCTCGGGTTTGGCATATTGTGGATCAGGCTGACAGATTACTGGGAGGGGCTGGTGAATACCCAGCAATCATGGTGTACATTGGCACTAATGACAAAGTTAGAGGTAGATGATTTTATGGATTTAGGCAGAAATCTTTGGGCAAGGACCTCAAAGGTAGTATTTTCTGAAATACTACTTGTACCTCGGTCACACAGGAGAGGCACCAGGAGACTAGGGAGGTAAACAAGTGGCTCAAGAGCTGGTGTAGAAAGGAAGGATTTGGGTTCTTGGAGAACTGAGCCGATTTCTGCGTTGGCTATAGGCTTTTCAGTAGGGATGGGCTGCATCTCAATGAGGAGGGTGCAGCTGTGCTGGGGGAGAAGATGACTAGAAGGTTGGATGGGTGTTTAAACTAGGGACTGGAGGGAGGGCAAAAATGGTGTAGAAGGGGAAGAAAGTGTAGCTAGTGACAGGGGAATAAACAAGGAAAGTGGGGGTGTAGCTGAGGGATGGGTAAGAACAGTTAATAAGAAAATGCAGAATAGGGATAAAGTAAAACAACTAAAGTACATGTACACTAATGCAAGGAGCCTCAACAAGATGGAGGAGTTAGAAGCAATAATGTTGGAAGAGGCATATGACGTAGTGGGGTTAAGTGAGACATGGCTGGATGACAACTATGACTGGGCTGTAAATATCTGGTAGATCTGCTAACATTAGTGTTACTATCAGATTAGGGTGCTTTCACGGGTGCCTTTTTATTCCTTCGAAAACAGTCCGAACATCATGAAAAATAAAAACTTTCTTATACACTTTCTCTTTCTTTATGATCTGCTCTTTGATCTACAGAGCTTATTAATAATTCCAGTGCATTTAGTGCCAGCAGGAGAATTTAAGACTGACATACAGAACACCAGTCTTAATAAATCGCCATTCCCCCACTGTTCTCGGAAAATATACTCCAGAATTGTTATTTTATAGAGAATGTAAGTATTTAGTAAAACAGACATGCCACAATACACAGTATTGAGATTTAATGTAGCGACATTAGTACATTAAGTTGTGCAGCACTACTGCCCTGTGTGAACCTGCCTAATAGCTTATAAACTGAGACTTAAATAAAGGTTTGTGACTCGTGTGACATTCACTCCAGCTTAGTCATCATTGTTATATGTGACACAACAGCATATGACCTGTCACCTGTGAAATGCCACTATCCCAGATGAGGTATTTGTGGCCCTTCCACATATCTGGGTCAGTCATCAAATCCGTTAGTTAAACTCCTCTTACTGTATCTCACAATTCCAATTATGTTATGTACGTTGGGACTGAGGCTTTGCAGACATTATGTGTCATGCATTGCTGTGTAATGGTGCTAATCCATGGATCTTTATGGTATGGCAGTGGCATTTGATTCTTGTTTTGGACACTCTGGTTCCAAATATTTTTTAATACTGTATTTTCCAGAGGCAACAGAGAGGGTTAAAGTCACACCTACATTTGTGGTTGTTTCCCCTTTGCCTTTGTGTCAATACCTGTAAATGTAAAGGTTGTCATAAAATTTGACTCAAAATCGATTCATCAGTGGTGACAAAGCAGTCGCAGTTGACAGAAATCTCTTCTTTTGGTCACCTATGAGAAGAAGAGGGGTCCCCTCAGCCCTGTTTGTCGATTTAAAGCAGCCATCAGGAACTGCTTTTTCCCCCCATTGAAATCAATAGATAGGTAGCCATGTTTACATGCAGTGTGTGCATATGCCATAAATGGGACCAACCCATTAAGTAATTAAGTTACAATGAGACCCTGTTTCTGCAGGGGGGTTTTAGGTAACATATTTGTGATACATATGTGTATATTATGTATTATGATTTTTTACTTTTTTTTTCATTTATCACTTAATGTAGCAATACATAGTAGATAAATTTGAACCCACAGATTTTAACAATTTATCTCACAAGTATGGGATTAAGTCAGCCAAAGGTCCCTCTGTCACATAAATATATCACTATTTTACATGGTACAAAGTAGAGTGTGTCCCATTTACTGATTTTGCA
Organism: Leptodactylus fallax; assembly: GCA_947044405.1. Lineage (NCBI taxonomy): Eukaryota > Metazoa > Chordata > Amphibia > Anura > Leptodactylidae > Leptodactylus > Leptodactylus fallax. The sequence goes on along the minus strand of CAMRHE010000164.1, from coordinate 4,309,379 downwards.
TTGGGGCCCATGAGCTTCAGGTTATGCCCCTTTCAGTAACTACAACTACTTTGCTTCGCTGCTTTCTACTGACTTTGTAGATTACCGTTTGTTCTGTTTGTGTCAGCAAGGCTGGCAGACCTTCACAAAACTGACACGTAGGGTAAAGCAATCTCCCTCTTTTTGCTGTTTTCACATGCTCTAGTGCACATTTTCTCACCCACTGCCCTCACAATGGTTTATTGTTGATGCTTGCAAAAGGTGATTGCCATTGTAATAGAACATATGTGATCAACATGTGACAAAATGACTGCATAGCCAAGGAGGAGAAATGTGCAGTTTATTTCTGGACATGTTTGGTAGTAGTTATTATTCCTGTCTGTTGCCAAGAGGTATGTGAACTGGCCGCCTGCTTACTAGGCTATAAATAAGACTTAAGCCACATGTTCTCTTGTAATACACACACACACAGGAAGCCTGATATATAAAAATTATTACTCTAATTGGTTACTTCAGGCAATTATTTTATTTGTTTTCCTCCTTATTTAATACAGGAAGTACACTATACTTCTAGGTAAATTAAAGGACCTGTCCACTTTGGATAATGCTTGTTAGAACAGTTGTCTATCTAATGCAGGATAAGACAGGTACTCTAGAAAGTAGAGTTGTTTTTTTTTTTTTAATTTTATCTGGACAACCTATGATTTTTACACCTTGGATAGGCCTGTGGATAAATCATCATTGTTTTATGCTGTATGATTTATCCATAGGCCTATGCAATTAAGGTCAGAGACTGACGTACATTTCTGGCATACTAAATCTGACAGACCAGGGCATCTCTACCCTAGCCCTCCTAGATTCCCGCCCTGCTCACAGTCTAAAAAAGGGGCAAGCAGGGTGCAGTGGCTATGATGCACCACAGTGTGCCAAAAATGCGCCAAATTCAGGTGTATTTTTGGCCACTTTTGAGATGCAGCAGCCTCAGTAAATGTGGGCCAATGTCTGTTTAGCTTTAAGTAGCTTTAAGCAGTAAGTAAAACACTGACTGATCATCTAGCGGACATGAAATTTGGAGGATTAACACACGGAACTAGAAATATCTGATTATCAATGTGTTTCATTTAATGTAGTGGTCATGTGATGGACACACAGGTGCACAACTCTGACGTAATAGTACAGCAGATGTCAGGTATTTAAATATGGCGGCCGCACAGGATCTGAGTGGCCGCCATAGCCGCTAGGTCTCTGTTGTATTTTACTGTATTATGCACTGATCGCAGGCATTAACCCCTCCGGCACCTCGGTCAAAGCTGAACGAGCTGACATTTTGCTGGGGATTGCCAGCACCTGGAGCAAGATTCGGAACCGGCGTCCTATTGGCATGACAGCCGGGAGGCTATTGAAGGCTCCCAGGCTTGTCTGCCATTCATTTGTATGACAAATGCCAATATTTTGCAATGCATTAGCATTGTAATGCATTGCATTAGTGATCAGACCACCTGGGGTTCAAGACCCCTAGGATGTCTAATAAATGCAATAAAAGAATTAAAAAAAAAAAAAGTAAAAAAAAAAGTATATAAAATTCAAATCACCCCCCTTTCCCTAGAACACATATAAAAGTACTTAAACACTTGAAAACACATGAAACACATACACATTAGGTAGCACTGTATTCAAAAACACCTGGTCTACAAACCTATAAAAATATTTTCCCATACGGTGAACGCTGTAGCGGGAAAAAAAATCAAAAGTGCCGAACCGCCATTTTTTCACTGTTTTGCCTCTGATAAAAATTTGAATAAAAAGTGATCAAAGCAAAAGACATTCCCCAAAATGGTATAACTAAAAAGTATATCTGGCCCCGCAAAATAGACACCCTAGGCACCCCCGTACATGGAAATATAAAAATGTTATGGTTGTCAGAATATGGCGACTTTAAGAAAAATAAATTTTTTGCAAAGTTTTGGATTTTTGTTAAGGGATTAAACTGTAAATCAAACTATATAAATTTGGCATTCCCAGAATCGTATCGAAACATAGAATACAGGTGACATGTCATTTTGGCTGCAGAGCGCATGCTGTAAAAATGAAGCCCACAAGAAAGTCATACAAATGCACTTTTTCTCCAATTCCACTCAATTCTGAATTTTTTTCCAGCTTCCTAGTACATTGTACAGAAAAATAAATGGTACCATTATGAAGAACAATATATCCCACAAACATTAAGCCCTAATATGGCTCTGTGAACAGAAAAATAAAAAAATTAGGCGGTTTGGGAAGCCGGAAGTCAAGAACGAAAATCGAAAAATGTTACCAGTGGGAAGGAGTTAATGACCATGGACTGTATGTCACATGACCATGGACTGTCCAATTTCCCGAAACTGGACAATTCCTTTAAGTCTAGGTTCACTTTACCATTATTTAATAAGATATAGAAGGATGGAACAACACTCCAAACTTGATGAAGTATTTTTGTAATGACATTATTTCAGTGGACATATGCAACATTTCGGGAATTCTCCCTTCATCAGTCATATCTGAATGAGGTAAAAACCAAGAGCGCTCTTCTATCATGGTCTGACCAGTTCTGGCCTTAGTGGACTACTACTGCCCTGCCTGCCTATAGCCCTTTGGATTTTGCCTGATGAAGGGAGAATTCCCGAAACGTTACATATTATTTATGATATGACACATAATTATTGAGCGGTGCTACTCTTGATAACACATTTGTCACTAATTGGATGTGTCCACTGAAATACAGTCATTATGAAAATACTTCAAGTTTGGAGTGCTGTTCCATTCATCTATGTACTTTTTATCTAAGGGAGTGTGGCCAGTCAGAGGATGAGAGCAATGAACATTGAATGACAGATGCAGACTGAGCCCCCTCCTTTGGGAATCTGTCTGCATTCACCCCAATGTAATAAACATGATGAACGTTTTCTTCTGTCATGTTTTTTACTTTTCTGGTGGAAAAAAAAGTCCTGCATGCTTCATCTGTGTCCGTTACTCTGCTACAGTTAATGACCATTGCTGTCATCCTATGACGGATCACAGCAATGGACATCAATAACGGTAGTGTGAACATAGCCTAAGACTAGCCTTTTGTGTGCCAGTCTTAATATAGGCCTTGACATCAAGAGGCTCCATTGCACCAGAATGAAAATCTATACCAGCCAAGTACTGGCATAGATTTCTTGTACAACTCACGCCTGAAAACTGGTGTGAATTATAATAAATATGTGTGTCAGCACCCTTATCAAGGAACTGATGAATAATTCCATCAGGACAATTTTCACAGGTGATGACTCTTGCGAGAGCCATGCACTAGGCAGCAATGACTTTTGTAAATGTAATCTTTACTATTTTCAGATAGTCCTGCTAATGCAGATTGTCCTGCCAGTAACAATCATTATTATGCCAGCATGATCGATCAAGGTCAACCATAAATGAATGCATTCTCACTGGGAAATAAGCGTTACGATCGGTCACAAATGAGTGATCTGCAATAACTGGCCTGTCTCAGGTTGCCATTAGATGAGTTATCCAGCGTGTGCGCTCCTACTGCTAGAAAGCAGAAACTCTGCAATGTGGCAGACACAAGACAGGCTGTAAGTCAGGGGTGCACAACTTTCTCTTGTCCAGGGATCACACTGGTCAGATTATACCACACCCAGAGGTTGCAGCATGATATACCCATGAAAACTGTTAAGTTTCCTCAGTGGTGAACCTAGCCTCTTTGCTGCCTGAGGCGGACTATAGAAAGACGCCCAACATCCCCCCAAAAATTGAGTTTCCATGCTACTAGCTTCACACGCTGTTATTGTCGCACAATATACACAATACACAAAGTTATAAAACAGTTTTTAAGAATTCTTCTTACTGCATCACTTCAGTATCAGATCAACAACACGGCATTAACAATGAAAGTAACTTCACACATCTTCTGCTTGGTGGATGGACGAGCCCACGTGGCCCCCATTCTCTATAATAGGAGCGCTGCAGATAGCTGAGTACTGGACTTCGGCTATCTTTGGCACTCCCATCGAAGTGAATGAGAGCCACACGGGTTCGTCCATCCACCAAGTGACACACCTATATATATGGCTGCGGTCAGGCTGAATTCCCACCCAGTGGGGGTAAAAAACCCAATTCTCAGGCTCAGTGGGGGTCTCAGCAGACAGACCCCCATCACTCAGGTATTTATCCTCTATCATTTAGGTGAATACAGGGCAGTAACATTTTGTGACTTACAGGTGACATCTCTGACTAATCGGTCACATTTCCCTTCTCTTCCCTTTGGACCACCATGACCACTTCTTCCAGCTGTGACTTGTCTCTGTAAAGTTTACAACACAGACATCTTTGGCTCCTCACTTTTCCAGGCATCCAACCCACATTGTCCTCACCTGAACACCCATCCTGCTGCTACCCCCAATTATAAAATATATGATATAACCCTCCATAATGAATAATACTCCCAAGTGCATCTTTACATTAATAATGTCCGTGTGTACCCTATATAATTAGTGCCCCTTATTAATAATGCCTTTTAATAACTAATTAAAAGGTTTTCCAGGTCATTAATAAACTAATCTGTGGGGCTCAAAAACCCCTTCTGATCAGCTGTTTGAATGGTACCTGTGTAAGCGCCATGACCGCTTCTCTGTTTACATTGTGTCATTCATGTCATAGTGCCCATGTAATGTAACTACAGCCTTGTCCTATACACGTCTATGTGACAAGGCTGTAATTACATCACACGGTCACTATAAACAGACAGCGTGAGATATAAACAGGCGCCATAGCCCCTGTTTATAACGCCCCATTTACACACACTATAATGTTCCACAGCAGCCCCTGCACACAGTATTACGGCCTGCAGCTGCCCCTGCACACGGCATTATGGCCCGCAGTGGCCTCTGCACACGGTATTATGGCCTGCAGCAGCCCCTGCACACTGTATTATGGCCAGCAGCGGCCCCTGCACAATGTATTATGCCTCGCAGTGGCCCCTGCACACTGTATTATGCCCCACAGCGGCCCCTGCACACGGGTATGCCCCTGCAGCTTTCGGCCCTGTTTAATTGCGCACAGACATCACGTGGATTAGGCCGGCGTTGTGACCTGATGACGTCATCTGAGGGCCAAAGCCTGCTGGGAGTAACACTGATCGCAGGAGAGGTGAGTAACAATGGTTTTTATGTTTCCTCACCTCCCCAGGGCCTCCGATTATTATACTCTGGGGTCTGAAAAGACCCCAGAGTATAATAATAGTAGTATTTGAGGCCCACGGCCTCACTTACCAATCCCCGCTCCTGCTCACAGCCGCCTCCGCTTCCCCTTCTGCGTCCCATAGCAGAAGGGGAACCGGAGGTGGCCACGAGCAGGCGTGGGGGTAGGTAAGTAAATGGGGCCCGTTACCTGCTGGGGTTACTCCAGCAGGTAACGGCCTATTTATAAAAAAATAAAAAGTTATCTTCACCTACCTGCGATCCCTTGATGGAGTCGCTGCCTCCTCTTCTTGTCCGTGCATAGGACGTCTGCATCTCAGCGTAGGAGGCGTAGTGATGTCATTGTATCGCCGCCTGTGCTGAGATGTGAATGTCTCATAAGCCAGACCAGGACAGGCCCCGCTCAGCTTTGTTTTTTTTTTTTAAAGCGGCCTGTCCTGGGCTGGTTTACGTTAAATAAATAGTAAAAATGCTGCCCCCCAGACAGTGATGGATAGTGCCGCCTGAGGTGGCCACCTCACTTCGCCTCATTAGAGGTGCGCCCCTGAGTTTCCTACACACTACTGTAGGCAGTGTACAGTCATGGCCAAAAGTTTTGAGAATGACACAAATATTATATTTTCACATGATCTGCTGCCCTCTGGTTTTTATGTGTGTTTGTCAGATGTTTTTATCACATACAGAAATATAATTGCATTCATATTATGAGTAACAGAAGCTTATATTGACAGTTAGAATGAGTTAATGCAGCAAGTCAATATTTGCAGTGTTGACCCTTCTTCTTCAGGACCTCTGCAATTCTCCCTGGCATGCTCTCAATCAACTTCTGGACCAAATCCTGACTGATAGCAGTCCATTCTTGCAGAATCAATGCTTTAATTTTGTCTGAATTTGTTGGTTTTTGTTTGTCCACCCGTCTCTTGATGATTGACCACAAGTTCTCAATGGGATTAAGATCTGGGGAGTTTCCAGGCCATGGACCCAAAATCTCTATGTTTTGTTCCCTGAGCCATTTAGTTATCACCTTTGCTTTATGGCAAGGTGCTCCATCATGCTGGAAAAGGCATTGTTGAGCGCCAAACTGCTCTTGGACGGTTGGGAGAAGTTGCTCTTGGAGGACATTCTGGTACCATTCTTTATTCATGGCTGTGTTTTTAGGCAAGACTGTGAGAGAGCCGATTCCCTTGGCTGAGAAGCAACCCCACACATGAATGGTTTCAGGATGCTTTACAGTTGGCATGAGACAAGACTGGTGGTAGCGCTCACCTCTTCTTCTCCGAATAAGCTGTTTTCCAGATGTTCCAAACAATCGAAAAGGGGATTCATCAGAGAAAATGACTTTACCCCAGTCCTCAGCAGTCCACTCCCTGTACCTTTTGCAGAATATCAGTCTGTCCCTGATGTTTTTTCTGGAGAGAAGTGTCTTCTTTGCTGCCCTCCTTGAGACCAGGCCTTGCTCCAAGAGTCTCCGCCTCACAGTGCGTGCAGATGCACTCACACCTGCCTGCTGCCATTCCTCAGCAAGCTCTGCACTGCTGGTAGCCCGATCCCGCAGCTGAAACACTTTTAAGAGACGGTCCTGCCGCTTGCTGGTCTTTCTTGGGCGCCCTGGAGCCTTTTTGGCACCAATGGAACCTCTCTCCTTGAAGTTCTTGATGATGCGATAGATTGTTGACTGAGGTGCAATCTTTCTAGCTGCAATACTCTTCCCAGTTAGGCCATTTTTGTGCAGTGCAATGATGACTGCACGTGTTTCTTTAGAGATAACCATGGTTAACAGAAGAGAAACAATGATGGCAAGCACCAGCCTCCTTTTAAAGTGTCCAGTGGTGTCATTCTTACTTAATCATGACAGATTGATCTCCAGTCCTGTCCTCATCAACACCCACACCTGTGTTAATGGAGCAATCACTGAAAGGATGTTAGGTGGTCCTTTTAAGGCAGGGCTGCAATGATGTTGAAATGTGTTTTGGGGGATAAAGTTCATTTTCTAGGCAAATATTGACTTTGCAAGTAATTGCTGTTAAGCTGATCACTCTTTATAACATTCTGGAGTATATGCAAATTGCCATTAGAAAAACTGAAGCAGTAGTCTTTGTAAAAATTAATATTTGTATCATTCTCAAAACTTTTGGCCATGACTGTACAGATCTGTAAAAACTAACAACACACAAATTGGCATCTGTGTGCCATCCATGTTTATCATGGACCCATACACTTGAATGAATGGACTGAGCAGCAAAAACAGACAGGTATAGGACCTACTCCATATTTTGCGGCTTATTTCTATGTTATAGACATTGATCCGTGAATGCTACATAAGTGTATGGGGACATAGAAATGAGTAGATCCATATGCTATCTTTTTCACTGATTCTTAAAAATGGATAGCATACAGACAAAAACTACTGTTGTGTGCAGGAAGCCTAAGGCCCCATGCACATGATCATAGTTGTTTTCAGTATATTGTCTGCAACTGCATATAGTATGCGGACCTGTTTATTTCTATGGACTTATATACATGTGGACACCATCCGCAAAATATGGAGCAGGTCCTATTCCTGTCCGTATTTGTGGCACAGATTCGCCTATACCAATGTATAGGATCAGACAAGTCTTTTGGAGGATCTGTGATTGCGGATAATATACTGATGCAATGTGGACATGTTTTTTGCAGAATATGGATCAGTTTTTGCAGAAGAGCACTCCCCTCACTCCTGCACTAGGTATAACTCAGTTTGAGCTCCTGTGCACGTCAAATTTGGATTTCAGTGCAAATTCCATAGCAAAATCTGTGCAAAATCTGACATTAATCCGTCCATGTAAATGACAGTTCAACCCCATTCACATAAAACAGTAAAATACTGTCCATGGAAATAAGCAGAATGCTATTAATTTCAGGAGGAAATGCTGAAGCTTTTCATGCATGACTGTAGTAGAGTGTAGGTCTGTGGAAAACACAACGGATGGCACACAAATGACATGTGTGTGCAGTCTTTGCTTTCCATGGACCTTATTTCTAGGGCTCCCACACAGATGTGTAAAAAATGTGGCTATGTGCATGGGGCTATAGAAATGAATGGGTCCGTATGCTATTTGTTATTACTGATTTGTAATAATGGATACTACATGGACCAAAAATATGGTTATCTGCATGAGGCCTAAGTTGGACATGCTCTTTTGGATGGCATTGATGTGGCCATTCAATGGTGGTGTGATTGTATAAACTATTGATCCCACCATCAACATTAACATCTAAACTGCCCACTCAGGGTGGCATTTTATTGTAAAGTAATGCAGTGAATCTGCACAAAAGTTACTAATCATTCACTTTTGGATGGATTGCAATGAATGGAAGCGTTGGTCACACAAACACCCAGGCACTTCATTCACATGGGGAATGCAGGGTTTCATTTTCATGTTCTCCTGATCATTTTGGGAGAACCCCTTTAAGCAAACTTTTTCTATGTCCCAGTAATTGAGGGGGGGAGCATAAAAAAACAACATCACCGGCCATATCAATATGCTGATTCTTTGTCCACAGGTTGTGCACCCCTGTTGTAATGTAAGGTGTATATGACTGCAAAATGAAGACTGGTCATGCAGGCTATTTTTTGCTTGGCATGATAGTTCGCTTCTGGCAGATCATAAACCAGCTTGCACTGACTCACTAAATTGCCCCCTGATCAGACAGTGTAGTTGTTAATGGTGATGATGGGATTGTTAATGGTGATGGTGGGATTGTTCATATAAATAATCATATCGTCAATAGGATGGCTGCATAATGGCTGTCCAAAATCTAATATGTATGGCCGGCACACCCGGGGGAGTGGGGGATTTATCAAAACTATTGCAAAGGTTATGTGGGGTCAATTGACTGCTCGTGGTTAGTAGCAGGATTCTGGCAGCTTGCACTCTGCTAGCACTGAGACATAATATAAGAGTCAGTCGGTCAGTCAGTACGGTGCTCCATGTCTCCAGTCACTCTGTGCAGGCTTCAGTTCAGATGAATGAACCTGTGCCTGCTGTAACGCCCCAGTCCTCTACCCCCTCCACTGACACAGCCGCGGCCTAGCACACAGCGGAGCCGGGAGGCTCATACCACTGTGCTGTACTGAGCAGCCACCTCAGTGCCGGCGGACAGCGCCCTCCTCTGTCACCGCGGCCGGCAGCGGATCCATGCAATGCCGGGTATACTGCACGGCTCTCAGTGTGACCAAACCGCTCCGGGCCGCAGCTGCTGCAGGGAGAATTCATACCATGCCGAGGAAGCAAAGCAAAGAGGTGACTGCTACTGCTGTGCCTGCCCCGGTACAGCAGCCACTCGAGCCCCGCTCCTTCCCTGGCACAGGCCTGTCTTATTTCTATTATACAGAGGCGGGAACGAAGACGGAGGTACTACAGGAGCCAGGCGGGCATAGCACAAGTGGGCAGGGGCACTAAGCTGCCCTGACTTATGCCATGTAATAGTTATATGCGTTGTTACATGGGATAGGGGATTACTTGCAGTTCAGTGGGGGTTCAACTGCTCAGATCCCCTCTGACCACAAGAATGGGGGTCTTTCATTCCCCACTCTGAATGGAGCAGTGGATGGGCAGCGCATGCACTGCTGCTCCATTCATCTTAGTAGGAGTGTTGAATAGTTGAAGTACAGTGCTCCGCTATCACTGGCGCTCCCATTAAAATTAACAAAGTGGTGGGCACATACCCTGACCAGCGCTCAAGTCAGAAAGGGGAAAAAATTGCTGCAGTGACGGCGGACATGCTTATCAGAATGTTTAGTATAGAGCATCAGGTTCAAATGGAGGACCATTCCAGTACTTGTTATGAGTGGGTCCTGGTTCTCATTCAGCAATGTATGTTGTGACAAAATTTCATTAAAGCTAAGGCCCCACATAGTGGGCCACAGCAAAAAAGCGCTGCTGGAAAAACCTCAGCGGCAACACGTTTTTTCCGCAGCACTTTTCACAGAAAACCTCTGCTGACTTTCTGCTTCAATTATACCTTTAGGGAAATCGTCGTTTCCGTAGGTATAATTGACATGCTGCGATTTCCAAAACCGTTGCGGTTTTGGAAATCTCAGTGTGTCCACTGCGCATATTTTTCCGCGATGTGTCTCTGCTGCAGTTTTTTCCACAGTGCTTTTTGGCTGCGGCTCACTACGTTGGGCCTTAGCCTTAGGCCGGAAAAAAAAAACCGCACCTTTTTTCAGTAACTGCAATTCTAGCGAATTCCATCCACACATTGCAGAAAAATACGCGCAGCACTCAACCTGTGATTTCCAAAACCATTATGTTTTTGGAAATTGCAGCATGTCAAAAACGGCAGCGGTTTTCCTATAGGTATAATTGAAGCAGAAAGTCCGCAGAGGTTTTCTGTGAAAAGTGCTGCGGAAAAACCGTGATGCTTCCTGTGAAAATTGCTGTGGGAAAAACAGTGATACGTTGCTGCTACGGTTTTTCCCGCAGCGCTTTTCTGCTGCGGTCCGCTACGTGGGGCTTTAGCCTTAAGGGGTTTCCAGGCTTAATAATTAATCTAGGGAATTCCAGAATTATTGGGTGAGTGTTACAGAGACATAACTGGGATGTTCTGTTGGAGTCCAAGTCCAAATTATAATTCTAAGCACTAATGTGATTGTCCTTTACAGGGAAAAGGACATAAGAAGGAGTTAGCACAGGCTGCCCATCCTACTGGTCCTGTTGTTCTTGACAAGAGTGGCTGTATTCTAATATCTGTACATGCCAAGCCAGGTTCCAAACTGAATGCTATAACAGGTATACACTTACAATAGCACTAGTACGTTCCTTATACTGGATATGTTCTGTCTGTCCTTGGCTAAGTATACATATACATCTCCCTGTGTTTGCGTGGGTTTCCTCCGGGTACTCCGGTTTCCTCCCACACTCTAAAGACATACTGATAGGGAACGTAGATTGTGAGCCCTATATGGGACAGTGACTGTCAATGACTGTAAAGCGCTGCAGAATATGATGGCGCTATATAAGTAAGCATAATAAATAATAATAATAAATAATATACATGGGAAGTGCACTGCATTTAGAGTTTCAACACAGTGGATGATATATTAAGAAACCTCATACACATGCAACGGAAAAAAATCACTGTGCAAACTGACATGTCGTAAAGAAAACAAGGTGAAATTAGAGGAAATCCATTAGCTATTATGCTAGGGCTTTCACACCCAAGGATGCTTTGGTTTTCCACACGAAAAAACCATTTGTTGCAGTTTTTGGCACTGCATAATTTGCACAGACATTGACGATTTTGTTCATTGGAAAATATGCAGTGTTTATGCCTTGTGTGGATGTAGCCTAAACCTACTTGGCATACTGGGAGTTACTTACACTAGGTTCACACTAGCGTTTGTCTCTCCATTGTTCGGGTCCGCATGGGGACCCAAACAACAGAGAGTCCATTCGCTAAAAAAGCGGTTACCCGTGGACCCTTTAGACTATAATAAGGGTCAATTGGGTTTCTGCAAGCGGAGAGAAACGTCGTCTGTGCAGGACTTCTCTTTCTGGCGATTTTTAGGTGGAATCTGTGGCGGAGTCTCCTATGGAGATGTGAACCTAGCCTTAGCCTGTGTCAAGAAAATAGCAAACTTTTTGGCTATTCAATAAAAAGTATTAAAAGGAGAACTTTTTACTACACAAGTGAGGCCTTATCTAGTTTCATTTGAAGCACACCATATAGACAAAAGTATTGACTTCCCGTTTTAATTCTATAGGCATTAATATGGATTTGTAGCTAAAACAGCTTCCACTGTTCTGGAAAGGCTTTCTACAAGATTTTGGAGTGTGTCTGTAAGAATTATTACCCATTCATCCAGCACTTGCGATGTCAGACACTAATGTTGGATGAGAGCACCTGGCTCACAGTCTTCGTTCTAGATCGTCCCAAAGGTGATGGATGGGGTTGAGGTCAGGGCTCTGTGCAGGCCAGTCAAGTTTTTCCACACCAAACTACCCACCAAATCCTTTATGGACCTTGCTTTGTGCAGTGGCATACAATTGTCCAAAATGTCTTGTTATGCTGAAACACACACTTATATCTTGGTAGTGTTAGAGGTTTTACCAGTCTCCTAGACTGACAGAGGGAGATTTATGAGTACACATGCTTGCGTGTAAAGGCCCTTTTACGTGGGTTGATGATTGGTGAATGAACATTTCTACGAATGCCCTGGGTAAATATGTCATATATAGCCATAACCTATATATGGCTGTATTGCAACCAGAACTAGAACCTTCATCTGTTACTTTCATATAACACCATTCATAACATTCCATTCTCAGACAAAATCTGCAGTCTCTGTTAATGCATTGACAGTATTGTATTTGTATAATAGATGTGACAACAGAGGCTGTTGGAGTTGCAATTGCAGCTCCTCCATCTGAAGGGGAGGCAAATGCTGAATTATGCCGCTATCTCTCAAAGGTCCTGGAAGTAAAGAAGAGTGAAGTTAATCTGGATAAGGTAAGTTGGTTATATTTTTAAAATAGCAATCTGTAAGGCTACATTCAGACACGGCAGTACTGTACTGTACAGGCATTCACAGTACGATACATGTGGATGGCAGGGGCTGTAGTGGCTATAGAGATAGGGGTTATACCTAGCCTCGATGTTTTCTCTGACAAATAAGGAGACTCTTGTATAACAATTGGTTCATGGTTGGTGGGGTTCCTTATTACAAAAGGTCTACAAAGTTCAACACAGGAATAAACTTGTCTGCATCATACAACCTTATGTTTATAAATTGTGCAGTAATACAGCGACAAAAGTGGGGAATCTGAGGTATATCAGGGAGCCATAAGGGAAGGGGAAAGATAATCGCTAAGTCCATAACACTCCGTGTGCACGTGTTTGTAAAGTAGGAGTCCTGGAAGAAGGCAAAGGGAGGGTAAGTTGTAATGATAACTAACATGTGAAATACGATTATATATAGTAATGGAAGGTGGTCATGTCATCTGGTCAATACATGGCATATAGTAAACATTAGACAAACAGCTGATGTGAGGGGCACAGGGGAGACCAAACATTAAACAAGACTATATGTAATTTTTTGAGTTAGTGAGACTTGGGAGGGCACTCTGTGGTGAATGTAAGATCAGAGAATTGCCATGGGCCCCACACTTTTCTGAATTTCATAGAGAATTTCATGTGGATATAGAGCAGTTTTTCATAGGTAGTTATGATATTGGTTAGTCTCTTCCAAGTGGAGCATTTCGGAGGGCAAGGGTCCATCCACTGTACGGCAGTAGTTTCTGGGCCATGTATAATATTTCTCTTAAGTGGATATTAGCTAGTGTGCTGGGTTCAGTACTCAGTGTCTAAGAGGCCTAGTAGACAAATCTCCGGTTTGCAGCGGACTGGGTGCTCCACCACCTTAGTGAGCATGCTAGTTACTTCTCTCTAGAAATCCTGAACATGTGGGCATAGCTAAATCATGTGGTGGAAGTCTGCTGGGGAACATGAGCAGTAATGGCACTGAAGTGTTGGTTTATGTCCCATTTTGTGAAGCTGTAAGGGTGTGAGGTTAACTCTGATGGATAATGTGAAATTGAATGAGTTTATTGTTGATGACTGGTGATATTCCATCAGGTCTGACGTAGACCTGATGGAGTACCACCTGACGTAGACGTGATGGAGTATCAAGGGTAGGTATCAGATTTTCACCTGTCCAGCACTGGCTGCGGGTTTTAAGCTACCTTTTTGTGGATCAGATGGAAGTATAAAGAAGAGATGAATCCCCTGGAACTAGGTGAAACATCGGTCCAGACGTCCTGAAGGACATGGATTCCTGATTGTGACCAATATGTAGAGTCCGATATTTGTAGAAAATTTTCAATAGGGGAGTTTCTATAGGGATATCTGTATATGACGTTATAATGCTTGGCTGTGGATCACACTTTTTTGTGCCGCTTTGTGGAAGGGTAATAGCTTAGATTTAACTTTTTTTGGATATTCTAACAATGACCAAAGGCGGGTAAGGTGCGCTTAGTTTACAAGGTAAAGATATCTGTGATATCAGAGAACGCCATGCCAGCAAGTGATTTATGTCTTTGTAATTTCTGCAGCTGTAATTTAGATCTGGATAATAGATACTTCTTTATATCACCACATTACTGTTGTAGTTTAGATGCCACCATTGCATGTTGCTTTGTCACACCTCTTTGATGCTTTTTTTAAAATCTCTTGTAAATGTCAAACAAAAAAACAAAATATTGCAATTTAAAAAAAAAAAAAAAAAAAAAAAATATATATATATATATATATATATATATATATATATATATATAACAAAACCCCACCTGTCTGGGAAGGTAATACCTTGAATTTACTTGAAAAATCATGCCGTAATTGGCCATTATTGGTGAGCGGGGCTTTGGCCTTTTGTTGCAGCCCAAGTCTGTGGGTATATCCTAAATGTTTCCTATTAATAGAGATGGGAAACTACAGAGTTGAAAAATTATGATACAATATCAGTAAATGAGGATTTATTAAAAAAAGATCCTGAGAAAGATTGTATTTTAGGTCATGCTGCTGATTTTTCCTGCAAATCTTTTGCAATACTTTTTTAGGCTGAAGCCACATTATGGAAAAGCTTCATTTTTGTTCTACATTTTGCTGTAGCTTTTTTTTTTTTTAGCTAAAGCCAATATTAACTTCAAAAGGAATAGGAAATATAAAGCAAGTGCTTATACTTTTCACTTCCACTAAATCCATTCCTGACTTTGACTCAAAGAATGCAGCAAAATGTGCAATAACAAAAAACTGTTTGTTTGTTTTTTTGTTTGTTTGCAACATGTCTCCTCATCCTTAGTCCTGCATGTTAGGCTGCTTTCACACAGCAGTGTTTGGTCAGTGATTTTATTCAGTGATTGTGAGCCAAAATTAGGAGTGGAGACTACACAGAGATCAAGTATAATAGAAATAGTTGTACCTGTTCTGTGTTTTTAACCGACTCCTAGTTTTGGCAAACAATCACTGATGAAAATCACTGACCAAACACTGACCGTGTGAAAGCAGCCTAACACTGAAAACTTCTGCCATGTGTGACTCAAGCTTTCTCTGCTCTCCTTTGTTTTATTACTACCTGACCAGTTTTTTGAGGAAGAGTATGGGAACTCCTTGAGGAATGTTGGAACAACATCCGCAGTGACTACCTCATGAAGCTGTTTGAGATAATGCAAGAGGGTGTCATGGCAAATGGTGGCTATTTGAATAAGTTAGTTGTGAATTGTCAACTTTTTGTTGGTCACTATAGTTCCATTTGTTTTACATCTTAGTTCCAGTGACTTTGATATTATTGTAAAAAATGGAAAAATAATTATTATTGGAAAAATAAAGATGACCTCTATGAGTAGACGTGCCCAAACTATTAACTAGCACCGCTTAGAACAAACCATTTGCTGTGGCGACTGCAGTAAGTACAGTCTGATCAGTGTTTGCCCTACATCCAGAGCACCCATGTTCTGAGCAAATAAAAGAGAATTTGTTTAGTTCCTCAGCCTATTAATATCTCTGTTCAGACGTGTGGAAAGCTTTCTGACTAGCCATTCCATCTTAGAGCCGCCATGCACAAATGGCTGATAAGCTCTGCAACTTGTAGAAGGACCAGCCACTACGAGACCTTACCACATGCCTGAGCAAAGGTATTAATATGCTGAATACATTCTGTCTTATTTAAAAGGGAAGCTATCCTGTGAATGTGCTGTTTCTGCCACATATGTCTATTTCTGATGTAAAGACCTGGTTACCACAAGCACAGACTGCTGAATGAATGCAATGGATATACATTATAAATCTAGATCTAGATCATAACATAAATAGGTTATTGTAAATCAATTATTCCTCCTGTTGATACTCCTTGAAAATGTAACAGTGTTGAAATATATTTAGAGATGTGGAGCCATGTATTTCTGACTTGCTATAGATAGGTAATGTAATATACATAAAAAAGTGACTAATATTATCTCTACAGGGTGGAAAAAGCCGAGAAAAAATAGTGAAGATCTCAGCAGCTGTCACACCAGAAGTTGTTTTAGAAAAACTAAAGAGTGAAGCTTCAAAAAGTTGAAGGTGTTTTTTTTTTTGTTTGTTTTTTTTGTGCTGATGGACTTGAATTTGCTGCAATATTTTCCATTCCTTACAGAAAATCA
The DNA here is from genome assembly GCA_947044405.1 of Leptodactylus fallax. Taxonomy (NCBI): domain Eukaryota; kingdom Metazoa; phylum Chordata; class Amphibia; order Anura; family Leptodactylidae; genus Leptodactylus; species Leptodactylus fallax. Next base: position 4,292,986 of record CAMRHE010000164.1, on the reverse strand, counting down.
TTTATCGTTTTAATGTGATTAGCCAAAAGAAAAGCTATTGCTAAATATCTATTTTCTAAAAAACTGCAAAGCCACAATGGAATAAACAGAACTTCTAAAAACGACATTGGAGATATGTTGGATGTGTGTTGCGTTTTTGATGCTAGATAAGTAAAATAAAAAGTACATTTTTTAAAATGTATAAATAAAGCTAAGGTCGAGTGTATTTTGTGGAGTACATTAAAATTTTGTCAGCAAAATGTGCACAAAAATAGAATCAGTCAAAATGTGGGTACTATTAACCCTATGTTCAGGCATCTGTGAGAAAATAAACACGTGTGGTCACAGATGGGTCTGTGCAAAGGCTCAGTGGAGGGGGGAACTGAAGAACTGTCTTCACAGTAGTCGAGAGTGATATACATTGGTAGCCCAAAATGTAACTCACATTTTGTTTATTTATTTTTATTATTGTGTGGGGGGATGATTGATTAACATTTTTGTAATGTACTTAACTAACTTATCTAACTTTCTTTTAATGGAAGAGACTCTCAAATTCTCCCTAGCAACCCTCTGAGTTGTTGCCATAAAAAATCTGTACACGTTTGTATTGCCAGTTTGTAAAGCTGTAGCATTTGCCAAAGGTGGGGTGGTCATTTTAACCCCTTAAGGACAAGGCCATTTTTCGTTTTTGCATTTTCGTTTTTCCCTCCCCACATTCCAAGAGCCATAACTTTTTCATTTTTCAGTTCACAGTGTCACATGATGGTTTATTGTTTATGAAACAAATTGTACTTTGTAGTGGTACCATTCAATATGCTGTGCAATGTACTGGGAAGCTGGAAAAAAATTTCAGAATAAGGCGCAACTGGAGAAAAACTGCATTTGTGCCAATTTCATATGGGTTTAATTTTTATGGCGTTCACTGTGTGGTAAAAATGACATGGTACCTGTATTCTGAGGGTCAGTGCGAACACTGTGATACCAAATTTATATAGTATTTGTAATGTTTTGATACCTTTTAAAAAAATTTAAAACTTTGCAAAATAGAAAAAAAAAATTTATGTCGCCATATTGTGACACCTGTAACTTTTTCATATGTACATGTATGGAGCTGCATAAGGCGTCTTTTTATGCGGGACAACATGACGTTTTTATTGATACCATTTGAGGAAAGATAATAATAATAATAATTATTATTGTTTATTTATATAGCACCATTAATTCCATGGTGCTTTACATTTGCGGATTTACATACGGTACACAAATATACAAAACAGTTAATACTAACAGAGACCAACTGGCACAGTGGGATAGAGGGCCCTGCCCGCAAGGGCTTACAATCTATGAGGGAAGAGGGATAGAGACAGAAGGTGGGGGTAGAGGCTGTACAGATGGTGTTGTGGTGACAGTAGCGTTATGGAGGTTGTAGGCTTTCTTGAATAGCTGAGTCTTCAGGGCCTTCTTGAAGCTTGTGACTGTTGGGGACAGTCTTATGTGTCTTGGTAATGAGTTCCAGAGTATGGGGGATGCCCGGGAGAAGTCTTGGAGTCGATTGTGTGAAGAGCGGATAAGAGCAGAGCGGAGTAGTAGGTCTGTGGAGGATCAGAGATTACGTGTGGGCAGGTAGCGGGAGATTAGGTCAAAGATATATGGAGGGGACAGGCTGTGGATGGCTTTGTATGTCAGCGTTAGTAATTTGAACTCTATTCGCTGGGCAACGGGTAGCCAGTGAAGGGATTGGCAGAGGGGAGCGGCCGATGAAGAACGGGGGGAGAGGTGTATTAGGCGAGCAGCACAGTTTAAAGTGGACTGGAGGGGGGCGAGAGTGTTAGCTGGGAGGCCATGGAGAAGGGTGTTACAGTAGTCTAGGTGGGAGATTATGAGGGCGTCTAGCATCTTTGTAGTTTCAGGGGTGAGGAAGGAGCGGATTCGGTGGATGTTCTTGAGTTGGAGGCGGCAGGAGGTGGTGAGGGTTTGAATATGCGACTTGAAGGATAGGTCAGAGTCTAAGTTTATCCCAAGGCAGCGGGCCTGTGGGACTGGGGTGAGAGTGGTTCCATTAATTTTGATAGATGGGTCAGGTAGGGGGGCCGTGCGTGGAGGGGTGAAGATTATGAACTCCGTTTTCTCCATGTTGAGTTTGAGAAAGTGGAAGGAGAGAAAGGAGGCTACGGCTGCTAGACATTCTGGGACTCTGGACAACAGGGAGGTAATGTCCGATCCAGAGAGATATATTTGGGTGTCGTCAGCATAGCAATGGTAAAGAAACCGTGGGATTCTATGAGTTGGCCAAGGCCTAGGGTGTAGATTGAGAACAGGAGGGGTCCTAGGACGGAGCCTTGGGGGACACCTACAGAAAGAGGGCGTGGCAGGGAGGTGGTGTGTGAGTGGGAGACCCTGAATGTGCGGTTGGTGAGGTATGAGGAGATCCAGGAAAGGGCCAGGTCTGAGATGCCAAGGGATGAGAGAGTTTCTAGCAGGAGGGAATGGTCGACTATGTCAAAGGCAGAGGAGAGGTCGAGGAGGAGGAGGACAGAATAGTGACGTTTGGCTTTGGCAGTTAGAAGGTCATTAGTGACCTTGGTTAGGGCAGTTTCTGTGGAGTGATGGGGTCTGAAGCCTGACTAGTCTGTCAAGGAGCATATTGGACGAGAGATAGGAGGATAGTTCGGAATGGACGTGTTGCTCTAGTAGTTTTGAGGCGTACGGGAGCAGTGAGATGGGGCGATAGTTGGCTGGAGAGGACAGGTCCAGGGAGGGTTTCTTAAGTATAGGTGTGACGGTAGCATGTTTGAAGGCAGAAGGGAAGGATCCAGTGGTTAGGGATAGGTTGAAGAGATGGGTTAGGGCAGGAGTAATGTCTTCCGAGAGTTTTGGGATGAGAAGTGCACAGGAGGTGAGGTGAGATTTAGATATTAGGGTAGAGAGCTTTTCATCAGTGATGGTGGAGAAACAGGTTAAAGATGATGAGCACCGAGCAGTTGGATAGAGTGGTTGTTGGGGGTGTAGGGTGAGACTGTCTCTGATGGTGTCAATTTTGCTTTTGAAATAAGAGGCAAAGTCATCAGCTGTGATAAGTGATGTTGGAGGGGGCGCAGGAGGAGGGAGTTGAAGGTAGTGAATAGCTGTTTGGAGTTGCGGGATAGGGCAGATATTAGTGTGGTGAAGTAGACCTGCTTTGCAGAGGTGAGTGCGTTCTTGAATGTGAGAACTGCCTCTTTATACCTAAGGAAGTCTTCCTGGGAGAGGCTTTTCTTCCAGAGGCGTTCTGCAACCCGTGAGGCACGTCTCAGTTTTTTAGTCAGATCAGTGTGCCAGGCTGCCTATTGATTGGCCGGGTTCTGGTGTTAGTGAGAGGGACCACAGAGTCAAGGGCTGAAGTAATGGTGGTGTGGAAAGATCTGATCACTTTTTAATCAATTTTTTTTTATAGGAGGCAAAGTGTTGAAAAAAACACTATTTGGCCATTTTGATTTTTTTTCACCGCTACGCCATTCACCGTATGGGATAAATATTTTAATAGTTCGGGCATTTTGGAGCGCAGGGATACCTATTGGGTTTATGTTTACTTTTGTTTATTTACTTTTATATCTGATCTAGGGAAAGGGGGGTGATTTGAACTTTTGTGGGGGTGGGGGTTTATACTTTTAAAAAAAAGTTTTTCTTCTTTTACTTTTATGATCAGACCTCCTAGGGACCTTGAAACCTAGGGGGTCTGATCGCTCATACTATTCACTGCAATACTACTGTATTGCAGTGAATAGCAAAATGCCTTCACTTCTATTAGACGATGCCTCTGGCATCGTCTAATAGCTCTAATGTAATGACAAGCCTGGGAGCCTTCAATAGGCTCCCGGCTGTCATGGCAACCAATCGTCACCCTCCGATGACATTCTGAAGGGCGGTGATCGGGGAAAAATGGCGGCGCAATTTAGATGCCGCGGTCCTGTTTGACCGTGACATCTAAAGGGTTGCCTGCACCGATCGTGGCTGTTAGCGGCGGGTGCTGGCTGTATTATACAGCCGGGATGCGCCCTATATGGAGAGAGCTCAGCTCCTGAGCGCTCTCCATACATCCTCATGCGACGCAGGACGTACTATTACGTCCTGGGTCGCTAAGGGGTTAAAATATAAAAATCATTCCAGACTCTCTTTAACTAGTGATATCTACATTTTACTTATAGCTAATGCTTCAGTCTGAGAATCTCATCTTTCTTTTGATACCTAAATTTTCTAGGTTGTATAAAACCAGAGATACAGCCATCTGAAGTGAACATCCTGCTTTGGCAAATGCTACAGCTCTACATACTGCACTGAGTACAGGTGGGACAGACTTTCCCTGGCAATGTTTATGCTTCGTTCACACTTGTGCTCGGAGTCCGTCCTCGGTGAATCCAACCTAAATGTCAGAAAAAAGGATTGGGAAAGGTTTGTTTAAAAACCCATTCACTTGAATGGGTTTTTAAAGCAATGCACAGACTTTTTTTTGGTCGGAAACAAAGTCAGACGTGCAGGAGGGAAAATGTCTGTTTTTCACTTATTTTTTTTATTTAATAGCACAAAGTGTTACTAAAAACCTTATAAAATAGTTTTTTTTCCTCTCCGTTACGGTAATTTTTATTTTGCTTGGTGTCATCGAGGGTGGGGTTAGTAGAACCTGTAATAAGGGCATGTTATTGGCATATTATTTTATTTATTTTTTTAATTTTTTATTTTTTTTTTTCTGTGGGAGGCTGATTTTCCCTGTAACTGGGGCTGGTGCATTTAGTCCCAGTTACAGCCTCCTGCCCGTTACTATAGAGCTGATCTGGGTCCTCTAGAACCCAGCAGCTCTAACAGGCTCTGATCCCGGCGGATCACGTGACCACCGGGTCAGAGGTGAGCCGCATCATGGCGCCCATAGCTGTGTATGCAGCGCTCAATGAGTGCTGTATACACAGTGATCGGGAAGATAATAAACCTTCCCTGCCTTCTGTAGGGGAGCTCTGGCTGAAGTTACAGCTGGCTCCGTTTCTGCAGCTGCACTACTGCTTGGACGTACCGGTACATCCTTGCAGAACAAGAAAGCCACTATCCAGACGTAAAAACCCAATGGGCAGTCCGGAAGTGGTTAAGCCAAGGCCCCATGTTGTGGAAAAGCAGCTTTTTTGTTGCAGATTTTGCTGCAGTTTTTTTGAGCCAAAGCCAGGATTGGATTGAGCAGAAGGTAGAATTTTAAGTTTCCTATATATTTCCCATTCCTTTTGTAGCCATTCTTGGCTTTGGCTCAAAAAACCGCAGCAAAATCTGCAACATAAAAAGCTGCGTTTCTGCAATGCAATAGAAAACACTGGGTAGAGCAAGTTAGAAGAATCAAACTGGGAAGCCCGTAAGTTTTCAAGGTGTTTTTTCTTGCTAAAAAGGAATATTTGCTCAGGAAGGATGTAACAAAGATCTGATGGTCATGTTGTGATGCTACTACAGCATCCACAGTTTATATCAATTAAAAGCTAGTGCAGTAGTTAATCTTAAAGGGGTCATTCTGTTAAGTGTCTGATCACTGGCAGTCCCACCACCAGGTCAGAAGATCAGGATAACGGGGTCCCGAAAGTCTCCCTAAAGCGTCCTTGTGAATGGAGAACCAGTGTGAGTGGTGTTGCATTCACTACTATAGGGCTACCGGGACTACTGTCTTTGGCAGCGCCCAGAGTGGAAGTGAATGAAGTGCCAGTCATGCAAGCGCTCTAGTGTTGTGGTAGAAAAATGTGATAGGTGGTAAATACAGGTCAGTACTTTGTACTAGTAAAGGGTGTCTCTTCTGCTTCCTGCTCTGTTCAATAATTCTTCATTACCATGGACATACCACTGGTTACCACCCTTTTATGGTGAACCATTAAGAAAATTACTTGGATCCAATGACAAGAGAAATGTCAGCCAGTGAACGATAGTGGTTGGATGCCAAAACACGCAGTTTATAGAAAATCAGAGGAATTAGCAATGAGTTGTTTTCATCACACTTTGATCACATTTCATGAAAGATGGAAAGAAAGGATGTTAGGAAAAGGCCCCACGTTGCAGAAATACAGCAGAAAAAAAGGCTGCCTTTTACTGTACCAGCAAAGTACATAAGTCTGGTTAATCTCATCTGTACATTGTGGAAAAGCAGCATTTTCAAAAATGCAGCATGGGTTAATGTTAACGTTTTCCCTATAGACTTAATAGGGGAAGGGAAAACACAGAAAAAAACACAATTCCACCTATTGTTACCTACAGTACTCTAATATACATATATATTGCTTTAGAAGTGTATATGCTGTATAGCTGAAAACCAGTAACAATCTCATACTGTCTCTTTAAAACATACACTTACTTCAGATGGGGACCAGGAACAAAATTCCTAGAAATGTCATTCATCCCCTGGTGCATTGAACCACCAAAAAAGGAAAACATGAACTGGTAACTCTGGAAGACATCACGCGTAAGTATAATCCACATGATATGAGCAGCCTGTGTTTGTATTCCATCAAGTCTTTGTTGAGGTGACAAGTGAATGGCCCTATTGATTTCTACTATAAATGACATAAACGGCAGATCCATTTAACATGACCCTCATCAGAGAACAAAATCTTTTGTGTTTAACATTTTAATTTTCCTCTGTCTTACCTTAAGTCACTTCTACAAAACTATAAAAATATCCCCATTTATCTCCATTTTAACTTATAGATTAGAGCTGGAAAGACTGATAGATCCTGGATACTTTCATCACAGCTATACTGTACTTCGCAGCAGGTTACCTGCCAGTGATTCCACCATGGCTAACCCACTACCAGTATGTGGCCTCAGCCGAGTAGTACTTCTCTTCACAGTAATATAAGGTGTAATGGCTGCTTTATTAACTCTGGGCATATGGAAAATAAGATGTTTCATACAACCTTTTTTTTTTTATTGTCCCTTGGACTGTACAGGTTGCAAAAGGACAGAAAGAATTGCTGATTGGTTTCTATAGGAAACAACTCTATTCTTTGCCAGGATTAGTTGTCAAAACTGACGTTCAACATATATAGGGTCTTGCATAAACTATTTTAAGGCTGAGGCCCCATGTTGCAGAAACGCAGCTGTTTTTGTTTCAGAAGGGAGAAGTATAAGTACTTCCTATATTTCCCATTCCTTTTGTAGTCACTCCTGGCTTTGGCTCCAAAAAACGCAACTAAATCTGCAACAAAAACATCTGCGTTTCCGCAGCGTGGGGCCACAAAAGACCTTTATGACATAGCCACAGGATATACCATAAATGTCTGATAGATGCCTAAAACCTGCTTGGACCTGCATCTGGCTCTATAAAGAGCCCCCCAAGGCCTTACTGACTCTCTCACCCTGTACCGTGGTCAGGTTTTAAAGAAATAGAGTAGCAGTTTGCGGTTTCTTTAACCACTACACAAGTGCATTTGAGTTACAGAATTTGGAGAGCTATGCTTGTTCTGTAAAAAGCTGGCTGATTTGTTTGTTACTATATTGTAAATTTTAATAAAATTAGTTAAAAAAATAAATCTGGGTGACTGAGCCTGGGGGGGGGGTTCTCATTAGAGATAGGTGCAAGTCAGGGGACTTGCAACTATCAGACATTTATGGTATATCCTCTAGATATGCCATGAATTTTTAATTTGATAAATTTCTCTCAGCTGTGCTTAATTATGTCAAAAATCTTTACTACTGCATTTGTCTATGAAAATGGGGTCACAACAAGATAAAATAATGGAGCTGCTGTCATAATGCTGTATACATACAGTGCCTTGCGAAAGTATTCAGCCCCCTTGAACTTGTCAACCTTTTGCCACATTTCAGGCTTCAAACATAAGGATATAAAATTTAAACTTTTTGGTGAAGAATCAACAACAAGTGGGACACAATCGTGAAGTGGAACGAAATTTATTGGATATTTTAAACTTTAGTAAAAAATAAAAAAATAAAAAGTGGGGCGTGCCAAATTATTCAGCCCCCTTAAGTTAATACTTTGTAGCGCTACCTTTTGCTGCGATTACAGCTGCAAGTCGCTTGGGGTATGTCTCTATCAGTTTTGCACATCGAGAGACTGAAATTCTTGCCCATTCTTCCTTGGAAAACAGCTCGAGCTCAGTGAGGTTGGATGGAGAGCGTTTGTGAACAGCAGTTTTCAGCTCCTTCCACAGATTCTCGATTGGATTCAGGTCTGGACTTTGACTTGGCCATTCTAACACCTGGATACATTTATTTGTGAACCATTCCATTGTAGATTTTGCTTTATGTTTGGGATCATTGTCTTGTTGGAAGATAAATCTCCGTCCCAGTCTCAGGTCTTTTGCAGACTCCAACAGGTTTTCTTCCAGAATGGTCCTGTATTTGGCTCCATCCATCTTCCCATCAATTTTAACCATCTTCCCTGTCCCTGCTGAAGAAAAGCAGGCCCAAACCACGATGCTGCCACCACCACGTTTGACAGTGGGGATGGTGTGTTCAGGGTGATGAGCTGTGTTTCTTTTACGTCAAACATATCGTTTTGCATTGTGGCCAAAAAGTTAAATTTTGGTTTCATCTGACCAGAGCACCTTCTTCCACATGTTTGGCGTGTCTCCCAGGTGGCTTGTGGCAAACTTTAAACAAGACTTTTTATGGATATCTTTGAGAAATGGCTTTCTTCTTGCCACTCTTCCATAAAGGCCAGATTTGTGCAGTGTATGATTGATTGTTGTCCTATGGACAGACTCTCCCACCTCAGCTGTAGATCTCTGCAGTTCATCCAGAGTGATCATGGGCCTCTTGGCTGCATCTATGATCAGTCTTCTCCTTGTTTGAGATGAAAGTTTAGAGGGATGGCAGGGTCTTGGTAGATTTGCAGTGGTCTGATACTCCTTCCATTTCAATATGATCTCTTGTACAGTGCTCCTTGGGATGTTTAAAGTTTGGGAAATCTTTTTGTATCCAAATCCGGCTTTAAACTTCTCCACAACAGTATCACGGACCTGCTTGGTGCGTTCCTTGGTCTTCATGATGCTCTCTGCACTTTAAACAGAACCCTGAGACTATCACAGAGCAGGTGCATTTATACGGAGACTTGGACTTGATTACACACAGGTGGATTATATTTATCATCATCAGTCATTTAGGACAACATTGGATCATTCAGAGATCCTCACTGAACTTCTGGAGTGAGTTTGCTGCACTGAAAGTAAAGGGGCCGAATAATATTGCACGCCCCACTTTTCAGTTTTTATTTTTTACAAAAGTTTAAAATAACCAATAAATTTCGTTCCACTTCACAATTGTGTCCTACGTGTTGTTGATTCTTCCCCAAAAAATTAAAATTTTATATCTTTATGTTTGAAGCCTGAAATGTGGCAAAAGGTTGAAAAGTTCAAGGGGGCCGAATACTTTCGCAAGGCACTGTAGAATAGTGACATACCCCTTCTATAGAGCAACCTTTTCCTACAATGCAGTCTGCTTTTCCATCAGCTGGAGACCAGCAGAAATAGTGTCAAAGATGTCAGCTCTGTACATGAGATCAGACAGAACACCGATGATGGTAAATGAGTGGCTACTGGTAGTATATTTGCCCCAACTAAGGGGGGTTCCACCAGCTAGACAAGCAGAGGTCAGTGGGGCTACATTTTGAAAGGGGGTTCCGGTTAGGTTTTTCTTCATGGAGCAGATATGTTGTTGAATTATGGCAGAATTCACTGGCCCAGATCAGTGTAAACGTAGGCAGACTGAAAAATATGCCAGATTTCTCATAGTGACTGATGCTGGATGATAAATCTGGTGTACCTTTAGACAGTCTAGTCCAAGTTTATACCACCTTTTAAACTGGCTTACTTTAAGTCAGAATTTTTCAACACATTGAAGGAGATTAATTATGCAAAATGTGCCAGAATTATGGCATAATTCGTACCAAAATTTTTTTTTTTTTTTTTAAACTTGACCCAAAAAAAGGTTTTATCCTGGGCAATCTAAGTGAAAGCAATATGTTCCTTTAATATTTTAGATAAACATTAAAGGAAAAAAAAAACCTGCCACACCAAATTTTGTTTGCATCACCCCTTACTTTATTTACCCACACCAAATGATGTTCATCTGTTTTGTTTTTTACAGCATTATATTGTGAAATATACTGTCCTGCACCGTTTGAACTTTCTCCTTTGCAGGTACACCTAATGAGGAGCTATTGATACTTAGTTACAGCTGTAAAATCTGTGTCTGCTTTTAAATGATTGTTTCTTTTCAATAAAAATTTACTGATCATAAATCACATTCTTATGCCAGAATATAGTAAACACAGCAAGGATTACCATCATTTTTTCCTTTCCTCCATATGAATACACATTTGGAAAAGCGATGGGAACACCATTTAGTTTTTCTAGGGTTTACATGAACAATTGCTTTGAAGTTGCCCTCAGTTTTTATAAGACTTCTCAACAGTTTAAGAGCAGGGATCAGAAACCCCCAGCAACCCGTGCCGGGAACGGCACCTCAAGCATATTATTATTGTTAATTTATATAGCACCATTAATTCCATGGTGCTTTACATTTGAGGCATATTAAAACACCACAGGGATCTCTCTGAACGCACTAAAGTGGGTGTTTGTTCATTTCAACAAGGTTTGACAGATTTGTATGGTTATATTTGTGAAGGATCATAATGAATTTTATATTTTCATATCTGCTTAAGGTGTATTGTGTGTAAAAAACAGTTATCCTTAAAAGCGGAATATTAGACGTGGTTGTTGATGCTTGAAACTGAGTGTAATGTAGTGTTACACTACCAGATAGTGTCTGCATACCAAAGTGAGAATCGTTTGTGTCCCAGACAACATGTTCTTGGCTTGCTGCCAGAAGACAGGTCCCTGGATCACAGCGCAAGACAGAAGATGGCTGACCATATACGGAACTGCTTATATCTGTTATCTATGCATTTAAGATAAACTACACCAATTAGGATTGAACATGAGGACTTGCGTTGCTATGTTAACCCTTTCCTATACTTGCTGCTATATGAACTTATGTTACCTTAATAAAGTAGGTCAGTGTGCGTTCCTGTACTTGGCTAAGAAAGAGGGTTCATACCAACATTGTGTCAATGCCTCGCCGCTAGCACTTAGCTTATATCAATTAGGACAATGACAGTTACCTGGGGGACCTGGTCAGCTGGCCCAAAAAGGGTAACATGACCTTATCATATTCATCCTCTGCCCCCCACAAAGCTGTCTTACTACAGACCACTCCAAGTCCTGTGTCGAGCCAAAATTCATATCCAACATATCATCTTTGTGAACAAAGTAACGGACAAGGATCACATTGAAGTGAAAGTTTAATCAGGCAGTTAACTGGTTACTGTTATGGTGTACATTACATAGTTTTTATGTAGGGGGTCAACAACCTTACAATTATTGATTGGCAAACTTCCTACCTCATCTTTGACATTTTCTGGTCTAGACAATACTATATTTTTCACCCAGAGCTAAAAGAACAATGTATTATTCGCTTTTAGCAGTGCAAAAACACTCCAATTTGAGCAGGTGTTAAAAAATAGGTTTATTCTAGTTTAAGCAGTTACCATAGGAATTGCTTGTCATCTCTATACATGCAATTTTTTTTTCTTCAATAAAAATAAAGAAACAAAACCACACACCAATCACAATTACTACTAATAACGATCAGGATAAAATCGCTGGTTCCCAGAATGATAGTTGTGACGTCCTTCTGAATGATGGTAAGATCGTTCCTGATTGTGGTTGTTACCCCAGCCTCTACCACCCCGCTGCTGGTTATAGCTGTTATTAGACCAATCACGCCTTCCTTCCCAGCCTCGCTGGTGCCTGTTATCTCTATACCTGTAAACAATACAACAGACGAATATGACACCACAAAAAGACAATGTTATGCAAATAAGTTTCTTTTAGGTACAATAGTTATCTCCATGTGATCTAACCTGAATGTACATGTGGATTGCAGTGATGTCATAGTGCAGACTCAAGAGATCATCTGTGATTAACACTGACTGAAACACTCTAGTTATAAAAACTTTTCATAAATGAATAGTATAGGTGAACATAAAATACTTTGTAACATCCTTCCATTTATCAGGTTGAGTTACTTTTAGCATAGAAGGAAGGGAGAGGAATAGGCTGTTGCAAAAGACACACAGGGGAAAATGTATCAATTGTTCTACTCCAGTTTTCTGGCATAGGAAGATGATATTGTGGTTCCGGGGCAGTAAAGGCCCTTTCTTGCACAAAATGTGCACCTCGCTAGCCACATTGTGCAGATGCGAGTGGAACAGGGCAGGCCGGGTCAGGGCACCTCAGCCAGACATTTATTATAACTCACACCAGGTTTCTGAAATAAGTTATAATGGAAATCTATGCCAGTTCCTAACTGGCATAGACCTCTATTCAGGTGCAAAGGCCAGAGATGTTCATAAATCAGTTGTGCCTTGTGCCAGTCATAGTGGATAAGTTGTAGCTTGTTATGGTGGCACAACCCCTATGCTAAACTGGGGAGAACGCTTTGACACCACTGTATCTTTCAAGATTATTCTACCACTGCACAGAATAAGGCAATAAATCAATTACATTCTCCTCCTGCCCTCTGCACAGACATCTGTGAGGATATACAGAGATGAATTCTATAAAGATAAACAGTATGAATGAAGATAAGGAGGTAAGCAACAGATAAGTGGAAAAGGAAAAAGTTTTTTTTTTTTTTTCTCCGCCCCCCAATTCAAATATTTTATTGAATTTTTGCGAACCACCAACATAAAACAGACCAGAAATACAAACAATGCAGACTGGAGCCACCAAAGGGGACCCCAAGATGTCTACAGTCAGCAAGGCAACATAAACATTAATTAGAAGAAGATGAGAAAAGGGTGGAGAGGGGAGGGAAGGGGAACAGAGAGAGGAAGAGGAGGGAAAGAAAAAAAAAAAAAAAAAAAAAAAAAAAAAAAAAAAACACACAACCCATATAGTTCTTTAATAAAGACAACATTTCTTATATTCACAAGTACTATTCATTTATGAAATGTGGTTTTATAATTGGAGGAACTTTCACATCCAGTTATTTGCATCCGTAAATAGATGCTGTTCCACTGATTCGCAGCTCAGCGCAGTTGGAATTTTCTCTTTAGCCCCCACCATTCCTGAGTAAACATTTGTTAGTTTCATCATCCACAATGCTAATTAGGATCTCTATTGCCAGGTGGGCGGTCCTGGGCTGAAGCAGACAGTCCATCTGACAGCAGATTGTCCAATTAGCATATTGGTTGCTAAAACTAACAGCACTGATTGCTCATGAATGGTGGGGGTTAGGGAAAGATGCAAAGAACTGGACTAGATGGAGAATGGCCCTCTTCAGACCGGGGGCCCCAAGTAGCATAAACGCCACTATTTACCAGCGGCAAAAGGGGGGGGGAGAAAAAAAAAAAAAAAAAAAACACAACACACAACACAAACATGCAGCGTTTTACAGTCAGAGCAAAGTGGATGGGGTTCTAGCAAATTCCATGCCCACTTTGCAGTAGGAACCGTGCTGCTGACACGCGCAGTTTTAGAAGTCGCAGCATGTCGATTACACCTACGGAAACGCTGGTGTTTTCCCCATAGGTATAATTGAAACAGAAAATCCGCAGAGAAAACCTCTGTGAGCTTTCTGTATAAAGCGCTATGGGAAGAACAGCGATGCGTTGCCGCTACATTTGTTCCTGCAGGGCTTATTTACTGCGGGACGCCACGTGAGGCCTTAGCCTTAAGCAGGTTACAGGTGGAGTGGCACATGACCAGACCTGTCCATCAGCAGCCTCTACTGAATACCAAGGCACATGGCATAAGGCAATATATCTGCAGTGCTGTGTGTAGTGCTATTCACGGGAAGCTATTGACTTATAGGTGTGGTTACATGCCCCTCCATCAACCATATTGACAACCACAGTGCACTGCAAAGAGTGGAGAGGATTCTACAGCCATGTTTTCAAAAAAAGATGCTCAAAAAAGGCAATCCCTTTAGGCCTGGGGGCCTCACGTGGCTTAGCAAATCCCATCCACACATTGCAGAAAAATATGCGATTTTAGAAGTCGCAGAATGTCAGTTATACCTACAGAAATGCCAGCGATTTCCCTAATAGGCATAATGGAAACAAAGTCCATAGAGTTTTATGTGAAAATTTGTATTTTGCTGCGGCCCAATACAAGGGGCCTTAGCCTTAAACTGTTTCTGAAGTATAGGATCTACCTGTCCTGATTCCTTTGGTTTCCTCCCCTCCAGTCTTCAACAACAGGTGGTTGGCTTTCTGGCATTTTCAAATATTGTTGATACTCCACATCCTGTGCTGTGAATCGTGAAGAAAACATGTCCTCGTACATCTGCTTAATATTAGTGTTGTCCGTCATTCTGAAAAAGATGATATATAAAATCTCTATCAGATTAAGGCCAACGGCAGCATAAGAGCTTATTCACATAGCCATTTTGTTTTTATCATCTGTAGTGCCACAAACCATAAAAAGGGTCCATGTGTTAGTGTGCAGAATTAGGAATTCTCAGACTGAACTCTGGCATTTATGTTATTCCTGATCAGAATAGCATACAAGTGTGGATGGACCCATTCACTACAATGGGTCTGTGAGCAATGCAGGTCAACACTTTCAGACTGGGACAGCATCTCTGCCTTCCAAATATGCCCTATATATTTCCCGATCCCTATTAAAGCAAAATTTATTCCACCTCACCCCCATGTCATACAGCACTGTGAAAATAATAGCAAAACCATGTAGCCATTCAAAGTCTGTACTGCCACCATCTCAACTACAAGATTATCATCCAAGTCATTGCATCCTTCAATAGGCATCAATCTACTGATTCCAATGCAGGTTATAACTCAGCAACCATGAGGGTGTGACCACAGGGGTCCCCCATCTATCCTGAGGACAGGGTCCTATTACCCCCATGTGAATGGACTATTAAGCAGCACATGCATACCTCCTTTCTATTAATCTATGGGACTGCAAGAGATAGCCAACTAGTCTAATTTCAGATGGACGTCCCCTTTAAGAACATAATCCTGAAGGTTACTGAATCAACTTTGGTGATAACTGCTTAACCTTCTGAATGTGGTATACAGCCAACTAGACCTGCACACAGGGTGTGGGAATAAGAAGAGACACAACCCTCTAACGCCCAAACAATCATCTTAAAAGACAAGAAATAATACTAGGTGCCGCAAATTGCGAAGACTGTCGTAAATGTATGTAGAAAGATGGAGCAGCTCCTAATGAACTCACCTAAGCTCAGCGTCTAGAACAATGCAGCTGCGACTTCTCCAGCAAACGAACGCAGAATAAAATACTATATCAGGCGCAGTATTATGACGTCATGAACACATAAAGCCGGTCATGTGACTTGAGTAGGTGGAGTCGTCTCCAATTGCTGCGTGTAGTGGGCGGAGCCAGTGTTTAGTTGTAAGATGTAGTGGAGTGTGGCAGTGTACCTGTACCCTTCTGCTTCATGGCATACAGGCTACAGCTGTGTCGGCAGGGTGGGCGTCTAGAGGTGTCCGTACAGTGGGAGTTGGAGGATGTTTCTTAAAAGGAGACACGTTATGGCCATTATTGTCTATCGAGATGCTAACGCGCCACAGATATGTGTGAATGTAGTCGAATTCTGCTATTACATATGTACTTGTAAAAACGTACACAAATTTTCCCTGGCTGAAGGTGCATCTACCATCACTGACCTGTCAATAGAAGTGAACGGGGTGTGTCACTCAACTCTTGCATTACTGTACCATTTTGGATGTCCATATAGTTTACATGTTTCACCTTTAAAAATCAAAAAATTGTAGCTAACTGCATACTGTTTTCAGGGGCAGTTTAACTGCTGCTTATCTACTATGTGTGAATATACTCTTAGGGAAATGCCATGAAGGTCAGGTCCACTGCTGGATGTCTGTAGCTGAAGTTGTCTGCTTTTTGAAAGCCCTGATTCCCGGGAGGTTGGTGTGACTGCAATGCAGCTGTGACTGAACACACAACAATAATTGATATGCTGCGTGTCCAGAACCAGATAAACTTTAGACTGACTAACGTTAGACTAGACAGTCTTAGGCTGGGTTCACATCTGCGCTTGCATTACGTTCAGGGATTCCGTTCCTGCAGGCAGGACTTTTCTCTCTGCGTTTTTCCACCCTTTTCAGTCTGAAACTACACGGACCCCATTATAGTCTATGGAGTCCGCAGGTTTCCTAAGGTAACTGCTTTTTTTATGCGGATTAGGTTTCCGTTCGGGAAGTCCCCAAGCGGACACCCCCCCCCCCCCCCGAACGCAGATGTGAACCTAGCCTTAAAATGCACCAGATCCAAAGTTTTAAAATCTGTTGTACTGTCTATTCTAACTTTACATCACTTATTAGTTGGATTAGTTTATGAAAAAAATTTGGGGCAAAAATTTGCACAATGGTGTGCACATTTTAGCTTGTTAAGACACACCCCTTTTAAACAAGCCCTGCCCAAACACCGCACAAGGTGCACAACCTGTTAGAACGTGTCTAATAAACGTGGAAAATGAGTTGTAAAGCATGGATGCTAGTTTTGTGGTGCAAATTATGCCATAATTCTGCTCCTTTATGCTGTGTTTTTTTTTTTGCATTGTGTGGATGGGATTTGTTAAAATCCCATCTACTATACTGCTACTGTACATTGCAGTAGGTTAACTGATGGCTGGTTTGCAGCAGATAACTCGCTACAACTATTCCACATGTGTTACCGGCATCAGAGTGCATTCAGACAATGCAACTTAAAGGGATTTTCTCATCTCAGGGTTTCACCTGATATCCTGTCTTTTCTCCCCTCCACTTCCTGGTTTCAGAGAAAAGTTGGTGGGTGGGCTTAGCCTGTGTGATGTGCAGATCTGCACACTTATCTCTGGATTTACATACAAAGATAACAGATGCACTGCTCAGCACTGTTCTGGCATTTATTATTTTGAAGAGCTGATTAGCCATCAATTATAATGAAGAGAAGAGACTAGAGGTGACCGGGAACAGGACCAGTCCGACCTCTACAACTTGATAACAGTGGTGGTCTGAAACCTAGATAGCAAGGACACATTCAGCTGTATCTGACAAATGGAGTAAGATAGATAAAACAATGGTTGGATAAAACACTTTAGTGAGTGTAAATGGCAAGTTTAAATATGATCCTGGAAATGGGAATACCCATTTAAAGCCACATGTACACCAGATCATTTACCGACATTGTAGTCTGTGGGTCAGTGACATCCATGTACTATCACTACAATCAGTACACTGAAAAAGAAATTGTTAAAATAAAGTTGGTACCTGTTCTGTCAATTGTCTTACTGAATGTGAAAAAATAGGGCATTACAAATTGTGCTGCACTCATAAATGTAGTGAGCATATTACGCCAGCGGGGGGCAGTAGAGAACTGTTGAGTTTTACAGGACACACATGATAACTTGACTACATGTCTCCTAATCCATACATTGTAAAATAATATTGTTGAGGATGTCCAAAACGCTGTCTTAAAATAACAAAAACACATCGACTCTGTTTAACCTAAGGTGTTTGGTTTATTAAGGAAAAACACATGTATTCCAAAGATCTAATAATATTTTGATAGCGTATACTAAGTACAGACTATCCAGTTAAGCAGCTCATGACATACAGAAACACAGTGAACAAAGGAACATGAACTATAATCAGTGCAAACCCATATTGCTGTTGCTCTGCTGGTTACCTCGGTGTACCTCTGTGTGCTATAGCATTCTCCCCTAAAAGCAGTGCCTCTAGTGCATAATATTATCCATGAAGCAGCATATATATGCCATGATTTAAATATACAAAATAAAAATGCCTGAGTGACATGTAAAAACTAGAAGCACACTGAGGTACAGTAGAGCACATAAAATACTATGGGCAGCATATTTGGAATTCATATCCTGTGTTCTCCGCAAGCCACCTCTGCAAAAACCACCCAAATCACCTCTGCACCCTCTATAGCTATGCCTCTTGGAATTCTATGGGTTTAAAAGCTGCAGCACAAGTCACTTTGCTCTCCAGGATTTACACATGACAAGTAGATGAGATTTGTTTTATTTTATCCACAATTCTACTATTGATAATCACAGCAGGTTAAACGATGGTGAATTTGTTGCAAAAATTTCTACAACTGGTTCATTCATCTGCATAGGGCTCACAGAAATCCATACACATGTTCTAAAAACAACCTCACTCAGGTGTATGGGATGGATTTTTTACCATTTAACAAACCCTATTGCCAACTTGAACATCCAGAATTAGATTATTAGAATTTTATTATTCTAGAATACACATGAGCCACATGACATGCATTAACATGTGGTGGCTGCCATCACCCTTCCATTAACTTGGTACCTGCTGATTTATGAGCTGACAATAAGTCTAGGACATTAAAGTCTAATTCTGTGTAGTGAGGGTACAGAAATGACAGCAGGCTCTGTGTGTGAGTAATCCAGATGACTTTACCCCAGTGGAATCTGACATTGTTTACCTAATATATTGTTTCATTTTTTTTATTCCCTTCCTTCTTTCTTGGTTCTGACTGATTTACTTGTACTACATGTAGTTTATCTCTTGCTTGCTATGTTTTCCTCTCACACTCCAACATTGTAGCCTTTATTTAGTGATACTGTATACATAAAATACTTCTCTATATGTTCACAAACAGCAAGCAGATCTGTTGCAGAAATGTCTGTGAATGAAAATCAGTTCCATTCATCTAAATAAGATTGTTTTGGTGGGAAGCATATGGATTTTTACAAGTTTCATTCAAATGAATTTAACAGTCACAGAAATTTCCATAACTAATCTACTACTTTTGAAAATACCTTTAATTCATTTAAGGCTAAGGCCCATCGTAGCGTCCCGCAGCAAAAAAGCCACAACGGTTTTTGAAATTATGCTTTCTGTATTTTTCTGCAAAGTGGGGATGGGATTTGCTAGAATCCCATATCCACTTAAATGCGACTAAAATGCAGCGTTTTTTTCATGCGGCGTTTCTGCTGCAGGCAAACCGCGGCGTTTACACCACGTGGGGCTGTGGCCTAAATATAATACTGCAGCAGAGCAAATTTTATACAAAATTTCCATGCTGCATCCAATAGGGTAGCACGGTGGCTCAGTGGTTAGCACTGCAGTCTTGCAGCACTGGAGTCCTGGGTTTGAATCCTGCCAAGGACAACATCTGCAAGGAGTTTGTATGTTCTGCCCGTGTTTGCGTGGGTTTCCTCCCACACTCCAAAGATGTACTGATAGGGAATGTAGATTATGAGCCCTATATGGGGCAGTGACTGACAATGTCTGTAAAGCGCTGTGGCATATGATGGTGCTATATAAGTAAGCATAATAAATAAATAGAAACTTTGTGTAGATGTTATATTCCAGGTTAAGGAAAATGCATGGGCACCAAATCTGCAGCATCCTCAAAAGATTCACACTTGCGTTGAGGTTTCCGACACAGGTGTGAACCCAATCAGCTTAAAAAACGGTTAACCATGTACCCCATAGACTATAATGGGGTCCAGCGGGGTTCCTCGAAAAAAATGCATTTTTCAAGCAGAATGGGGGACGGAATCTCCGAACGATCAGCTAACGCAGGTGGGACCGTAGCCTTATATGTACGCTGATCAGCCTTAACATTTAATGTATGGATCAAATATTTGGTAGGTTCACATTTTGGTGCCATAATGCCATTGATATACTGGGCACATTTGCTACTGCTTAGCTGTGAGTTAACAATTTGTCTATTGCTCCATGATAAAGTGATACAGTGGCTTGCACGTAGCTGAGAGTTTCACCCTGAGTTATTATTGGAATGCTCCAGCTTATCATTGGGATTGATTACGATAATAGGCATACATTACTAAATAGCTCTTTATGCAACTTCCTAATACCAAAGATAACCTACATTTTATCATCCTGACCTGTAACAGTATTTGTATAATTAATAGGTAGCTATGCTCAGAGCATTTGTATAACATAGTGATATAGTAGCTAAGACACAAGTCGATCAAGTCCAACCTATAAACCTATCAAGTTGATCTAGAGGAAGGCAAGAAACCCTACAATGCTGATGCCAGTTACCCAATCTGAGGAAAAAAAATCCTTCCCAACACCAAAATGGCAATTGGACTAGAGCCCTGGATCAACATCATATCGTGAAAAATTCTATTTCCAATAACCTATGATATTATTAGTTTTAAGTACAGGCATCGAGGCCCCTTTTGAAACTGCACAAGTTATTAGTCATTGTTACTGATCAGTTAACAAGGTACACTGAATATAGATACATGAAATGAATAACATTTGGTTACTCCATTGAACTCAACAAATATTGCCCAATTACTATTATTATTTTTTAATAATATGATTATTTAAAGTGTAACTAAACTGTTGGACAACTTTTGATTTTCTGTCAGTATTTGTGTCATTAATAATTTTTGTATTATACTTTATTAACTAATTTTGGCTCCTTTCTGTGAAATCCTGCTTGGAGTATGGGGCTGTGTAAAATGCAGAGAAAATAAGGGCAGTGCTATCTATATTATTTCCAGAGATATCACTGGTTGAAAACACAGTAAGGGATATTTATATATTATATATATTATGCAGCTGCATATAAATATCTCAATCCAGAATATGTTTTCACCAATATATCTGGAAATAATATAGATAGTCTGCAAGAGATTCACCAGTTTCATATGACACCAAAAGCAAGTTTCTATGTTTTATCATGCTCGAGATATAACTCCCCTCATTTTCTCTACATTTTACAAAGCCCCTACTCCATACACAGTAACTCAGTGAGGGGCAGGAACAACTCTCAATACAGAAGCAAGAAAAAGAATAAAGTGATGCAGCATTTCACAGAAAGGAGACAAAATTTGTGAATAAAGTATATTACAAAATATAATAATGACACAAATACTGCCGGAAAATCAAATGTTGTCCGAAAGTTTAGTTATGATTTAACCCCTTAAAGACCAAGTCTATTTTCAATTTTGTGTATCTGTTGTTTCCTCCCCACCTTCTAAGAGCCATAAAAAAATTTTTTCAGTCCACAGAGTCACATGATGGCTTATTGTTTGTGGGGCAAATCGTACTTTGCAATGGCACCATTCAATATCCTGTACAATGTACTGGGAAGCTGGAAAAAATTTCAGAATGAGGTGGAATTGGAATTGCGCTAATTTCATATGGGTTTAATTTTTACAGAGTTCACTGCTTGGCAAAAATGACATGTTACCTGTATTCTGAGGGTCAGTACGATCACGGTGATACCAAATTTATATAATATTAGTCATGTTTTGGTACCTTTTAAAAAATAAAAAAAATTAGCAAAATAGAAAAAATAAATTTTTGTCGCCATGTTCTGACACCTGTAACTTTTCATATTTACAAGTATGGAGCTGGGTATGGCACCTTTCTATGCGGGACAAGATAATGTTTTAATGATACCATTTGGGAGAAGGTCTACTGGTTTGATCACTTTTTATTACATTTTTTTAGGAGGCAAAGTGTTGAAAAAAATCGTCATTTGGTTATTTCTATTTTTTCCCTGCTACCGTTTACCGTATGGGATAAATATTTTAAGATTTTAATAGTTCGGGCATTTTTGATTGCGGGGTACCTAAAGTGTTTATGCTTACTTTTGTTTATTTTTATGTGATCTAGGGAAAGGGGGGTGATTTAAACTTTTGTGTTTTTTGATACTTTTGAAAACTTTTTTTTCTTCTTTTACATTTATGTTCAGATCCCCTAGGTACCATAAACCCTAGGGGGTCTGATCGCTCATACTATTCACTGCAATACTAATGAATTACAGTAAATAGTAAAATCCAGTCACATCCGTGGTGCCTGCACAGTTTATTTGCTGTAGTCGCGTTTAACCGCGGCATCTAAAGTGTTAACAGCTGCGATTAGTGCCGACGCCGATCTCAGCTCAGGACCTTGAACCCTAGGGGGTTTGATCGCTCATATTATTCACTGCAATACTAATGTATTGCAGTGAATAGTAAAATCCATTCACTTCTATTGCACACTGCTTATGGCAGCGTGTAATAGAACTATGTCAATGACAAGCCTGGGAGCCTTCAAAAGGGTCCCGGCTGTCATGGCAACTGATCACTTCCCTCCGATGATGTTCCGGAGGGCGGCGATCAGTCAAGTTTAACCGCGGCATCTAAAGTGTTACCAGCTGTGATTGGTGTCGGAATCAATATACAGCCGACATCCGCAGTGTATATTATAATATATGTTATTATACAGCCGGCATCTGCAGTGTATGGAGAGAGCTCAGCACCTGAGCCCTCTACATACAGCCCCATGCGACCAATGATGTACGTCCTTGGTCGTTAAGGGGTTAAGCTAGGGTTTGAGCTATCCTTGTCTATGGGACTCAGACTGATGCCAAAGGACATATGTTTGTATGAGACTTGACTATTTCCATCATGATTAAATTATTTTTTATAGGATTCATCATAATCGATTACCCTTTTATCATTGATATCAGTGGCTGACATACTGTATGTGATCTCAGTGTTCATAAGTTGTCAAGGAAAAGTAACATACTAGGGTAATAAGAAGGCCTCCTAGCCCTGCTCGGTGATGGTCAGACACAGATATTATGGTGCTGTTTGCATACATCATTACATGATTGCTGTATCTTTTGAGGCTTTATCTATGGCCATATTCACATATGCACATTTACAGACCAGTTTACATTGTCTGTAATATTGTCTTTTGAAACTGAGCAAAGTATGATAAGAATAAAACTATCTGTATCTCTGTTCTTGTTTCTAGTTGTGAAAAATACTGAACTCTCATCAGACATCTTTAAGTTAGTTGGGTCATTCCTGATCCACTTAAAAATGTGCCTGATATTGCTGTTATGACTTCATTAATAACAGAAACTACGGTGCTAAGGTGAACAGAGCCAAAAGCTATATTCACACGACTGTACCAATTCTCTGCCTTGTTATTCACAGCCGTGTGGGATCCTACTATTTCATGTGCCTGTCATCGGAACCCAAGCAGTCCCAATCTTGATTATCATGAGATGTTCAAATTAATTTAATTAATTTGAGCTTGGGAAGAATCACCACAAGTACTCAAGGTGTTCTCTATGATAATTCTCTCTGTTTATTGAGGCTGCACATGGGATTATATAGAAAATAATGGCAATACTCTCGAAAGCTCACTCTCGAAAGCCTCTAAAAGGTATCACCTGATTTCTTCACTCTTCCACTTACATAAAGCATGTAATACAATGGGTCAAGAATAAGTGGGTGTTCCAGCATGGCCAGCACATGAACATCCGGTATCTGCCATCTACGTTTACGTAGGTATAATTGACATGCTGAAATTTCCAAAACTGCAACGTATTTTTCCACAATGTGTGGATGGGAGTTTTTACACGGACTGTAAAACGCTGCGGCGTTTACACTACGTGGGGCCCCAGCCTTAAACAGAAAGTTCAGAACTTGAAATGTCTACAATTATTTTGGTCACATTTACACACAAGGATAACACATGTAACAGTAACAGGATAATTCACACAGTGATGTTATAGTACAGATAATGTGCACAGTGATAATTCACACGCTGCAAATTCCTACGTGTGGACGTACCCTCAGTCAATTCCGTGGTAGCTGTTTAGTGTAAGTTCCCTAAATGGTCATAGGCATCTAATAAATCCCTTATTAATAAGTTTCCAATCCCTCCAGGCTCAGGATCTCCACACCTACTGCTCTCCCTTTCTGCTGATTAAGGCTAGGGCCCCATGTAGCAAGCCGCAGGTGAAAAACACTGCTGAAAAGATCGCGGCGGATACACATTGCGTTGTGTTTTTCATAGGAAGTCTGCAGAGTTTTCCTTGGCAGACTTTCTGCTTTTATTGTACCTATGCAGTAAACACCAGCGTTTCCAAAGGTATAATTTACTTGCTGTGAGCGTTTTTAAAATCACAGCATTTCCGCTGCAGATTTTTTGCTGCAACGTATTGCACACAGGTACTGTAAAACACAGCATTTTTTGCCATGGCATTTCCCCTATGGCCAAAACGCTGCGTTTTCGCAACGTTGTCCTCCGGCCTGACAGCACAAGGAGTTCCAGGATACAAATGAGGGGACTGGGAGTATATACTGGGCCTCTGAGCACTTGCAGCCTCATTTTTCAGACCTTTGAATGAGACTATAAAGTAATGTCAACTTGACGTCTGCTCACATGATGCAGTGCTGCATGGTGGCTGCCACTCCTGTGGATGGTGGGTGCATACAAGCTCTCCTATTAAAGTATCCCCATTCGCTGTATAGCAATGGTTCTGGGGAAGTGCAGTACTGCTCCTTTTACTTGAATAGAAGAGTCTGCAGGTGCTCCCTGTCTACTGCTATAGCTTCTTGTGCCCAGGCACTGCCAGAACAGCTGAGGGTGGGTTCACACTTGCGCCGGCACTCCGTCCGCCGCAAATCCGACCTAAATGTCGGAAAACAGGATAGGGACTGGATAGGGAAAGGTTTGCGATGCTTTGCTTAAAAACCCACTCACTTCAAAGTCCTGCATGTCCAACGTTGTTTCCGACGAAAAAAAACGGTTTCGTGGCACAGAGGGTGTAAGCACACACCTGCTCATTGCTTTAAAAACCCATAGAAGTGAATGGGTTTTTAAGCAAAGCGTCGCAAACCTTTCCCTATCCAGTCCCTATCCTATTTTCCCACATTTAGGTTGGATTCGCGGCGGACGGAGTGCCGGTGCAAGTGTGAACCCACCCTGATCTGTGGATAGGTCATCAGTATGAAAATCAGTTTAGGGTTAAACATAGCAATATTCGTCTAGATACACTACATTGTAGTGGCAGAGGCTTTAATAATACACACCCAGTTGTGGCATACTATCAAAATGTATAGTTTTTACATCTTTAATAACATTAATAAGCATGAATGTCAGCCTAATGCAACGATTTTGTCAGTTAAATTATTACTTGGATTTCTTCTTTTCATGATACTGTATATTAAACCTTATCTTTTTTAAAGAAAGTTTTGTTTATTATTTAGAGTTACAATAAACTGAAATAAGAAAATATAAATGTTTTCATGAGACATTCATCAAAATTCAATATTTGCTTGTAACATAAAAAGCAGTTTTACAGCTACCCTTATCATTATTATTGTTGCTGGTAAGACTACGGCTGGATTCACATCTGCTCCAGAGATTCCGTTTGAAGTTCTTGACACAGATCTGTTTAAAATATCTGGGTGAAAAAAAACAGTCCTGCAAGCCAAACTTCTTTGCTGGCGATTTCAGCTAACAAGGACAGACATACATCGGGTCCTCCAATGGACCAGAAGAATAGAAACAACCAGGTATGAACCTAGTGTAAAACTGCTCACACATGGGATCATGGGATAAGTCAGCTGATTTTGGCCATTTCAGTCATCTATCACTTGCAAAATTGACACGAATGATGGCCTGTCTAAAATGTGATTTGCCAGGTTGGAAAATGTTAGTCAAAACTAGATGTGTGTGCCATGATCTTTTGTCGCTTTGCACATGCCCCAGGGAGTTAGTTATTACTTATTTTTTATCTGTCTGATAGGTCAGGTTAGTTTTTCATGTAGTTCTCAACTGATCGGCCACATTGTGGTTGCTCATTATAATATGTGTACTGCCAGCTTAAAGGGGTTCTCCAGTTTTTAAAAAATATGGGCCAAATAACAGGATGTATCAATACAAAACACTTCCTAATATATATCATGTTTAACTTCTGCACTGTTTATCTGATTTATTTTCAAGTCATTAACCTCAGAGTGACTTTTGCTAGCTCACTATCCCTCCTTATGAGCAATTCAAGAAAGCAAACAAAACATCACATCAACATGTGACCTCAGATGTGGGAGTGATTTATTACCTGTGATGCCCTACACTGAGGCAAACAAAACCAAGAAAGAGCAAAAATGATGAGCACAGGGCACAAATGAGTATCTGTGATTGGAACAGCTGAATGGAGGGTCATAAATGAAAGTTGATGGTTGAAATATCCTTTTAAGGCTACGTGAGGAGTCCGCTACGTCGCGCCTTAGCCTAAAAGGGTTATTCCATCAGGTTTCACCTGCTTTCCTCTCCCCTCCACTTCCTGGTTTCGGTGACACATTGTTTGGCAGGTTTACTTGTGTGGTGGACAATTCAGCATAAACTGCACACTGTTTTTTCTGGATTTTCATATAGAGATAACAGAGGCAGTGCTCAGCCCTGTTCTAACCCTTATCAGGGCTCAGCAGCTAAATGCACTTTTCAGAGCTGACAGATGGCTCAATTTGCTGTCAGTTACAGTGAGTAGCCATGAACAGGGACTGATGTCACCAGCCCAGCCACCCATATTAGATAGCAGAGGTGATCTGAAACCTAGGCAATGAGCAGTAAACACTGAGGAGACATTCAGCTGTATCTGACAACCAGAGAAAGATAAATAAAGCAATGCATTCGGCTAAACACATCCATTAGCTTAAGCTACCAGTTTATATATGATCCTGGAGATATCCCCTTAAGGCTAAGGCCCTACGTAGCAAAACGCAGCAAATAAAACGCTGCAGAAAAAAAAACATGGCAGAAGTGCATCACAGTCAAAAATACTACGTTTTCACAATCTGGGGCCCCAACCTAAAGGACTTATGCAGGGAAATAAAAAAGTTTGTCAGTGCATTCACTGCACTGGATAAGCCTACGTTCTAATATATGCTGCCCCCCTCATCGCCCCCATTCTTAGGTTTGTAAATTGCAGCAGGGGCTGAAAGTATTGTTCCTCTGCCTTACCAGTTGACACTCTGACTTTACCATGTGTGCAAACAGTTGGAGTAGAGCAGAGTCAGTCATGTGGCTGTGAGTCAGAGCCATATGAACGAGACTTCTACCAACCGAAGAATGAAGGCATGGGGGCATATTTATTGCTATGTTTCCCCTGAAAATAATACAGGGTCTTATATTAAGTTTTGCTCCAAAAGATGCTTATTTTTAGGGGATGTCTTATTTTTTTCATTAACAACAATCTACATTTATTCTTGAACAAAAATCAACATTTATTCAAATATAATCTTGTCATCACATTCTGGAAAACATCTTTCTTTTTGAACTCATGTTGTCCTGGGGTGCAAATACCAGTATGGTATATTGTTCTTCTATTTACATACAGTACTGTACTGTAGTAAATGGTTGCTAGAAAAGCAGGAATACAGGCTCTTACGCACAGATCTGTGTAACTCCTGTCAAAAGAGGTCCCTTGCTGATACAGCAGTGGTCCACTGCAGCCAAGTGTAGCGGTTTGCTCCCCCTGGTGACTGAAAGCAGCCTCAACACTTGGGCTCGAGGCGATTCTTTTGGGGGTGTCTGCTTTCCTTGATGAAGGCTCTACTGTATCTGTCTTGCTGTATCATATTTACTTTTATACATGTATAGCTGGCTGGACACTATTTAAAATAACTTTTTTTATGAACTATAACTAGAGTTTTTTTTTGGATTAGGGTTTATATTTCAAGTATCCTTCAAAAATCCCCAAAAATTATGCTAGGGCTTATTTTTTAGGTAAATTTTAGGGGGAAAATGGTAGTAAGTAAGCTTAAGCAGTGCAATGAGTGTACTGAGAAAATGTATATTTCCCTGCATAACCCCTTTAAGCTGCAAGATTTGTCTAATAGCATAGATAATATACATTTATATCCCCTGATGTCAAAAATCTTCACACTCTTTTTACTGTCCATTTTTTTTCATGATAGGTAAAGAGCAGCTATGTAATTGTAACAGATGATATTATTGCAACATTATTCTTAACAGCTCATTTCTATAGTCTCCTCATAGTCTCAAGTGTACATTACACCCAGACACCCGACTCTTCTTACAGTAACAGAAACCAAGGCATCTTATTTCCAGCAGCAGATATGATAACCACGGTGGCAGTCTCAGCACATTACACCACTGAAAGGCATGTCTTGAACACCAAGTTAACCACCAAACATCTAACCTTGTAATCTGTATAAAACTAGAAAGCAGACAGTGATGTGGTGTTAGATCTTAGGTTACCCTATATACATTACTAGCACATTCCCCAAGAACGTCAGCAATTTGTAATAGAATTTATTGGACTGTTAATAACACTTGCATACTATACAAATGAACACGTCAGCGTTTTAGTTCTAGCATGGTTCGTGTTTGATAGAAAGTCACCAAAATGAGTACACTGCTGTCCATTACAATAAGATTTTGCTATAGGCATTGTATCTTAACGTGCTGTGAACAATTGCAATACATGCGTTTTTTTTTCCCTTTAGAAAGCACTATCCATGTGTGCAGTCATAACCAATATCCCTAGGCTTTACATTTCATGCTATAAGCAAGTAAAAGCAAGTAAAAAAAAAAGTTTTCTCATAGACATAAGGTTTTCCCACAAAGGTCTATATGTTTGTATTTATATATACAGTACAAACTATACATTCTCTGATAGCGTACTGATATTTATTTTACCACCACCAAAACCACTTCCATGGGACATGTCAGCATTGGTCAATGACCACAGAAGAATATGGGTGCTATGGTAGGTTTGGACGCACCCCAGGTGCATTGAACAGCTACTTTGCATATGGATTAAAGCAAAGGCCAGACATTGTGTAGATGCAGTTTTTGGCTACTATGGAAACGAAGTGTGAAAAAATTTGGCTTAGGCTGCAGCCCCATGTTGCGTAAATGCGGAAATGCCGCGGCAAAAAACGCTGCGTTTTTGAAAATTGCAACATGTCAATTATACCTGCAGAAATTCTAGTGTTTTCCTAATAGGTACAATAAGGCTAAAACTTCACGTTGCGGAAATGCAGCCTTTTTGTTGCAGTTTTTTGAGCCAAAGCCAGGATTGAGCAAACGTTAGCAGTATAAGAGCTTCCTATATATTTCCCATTCCTTT
Organism: Leptodactylus fallax; assembly: GCA_947044405.1. NCBI lineage: Eukaryota > Metazoa > Chordata > Amphibia > Anura > Leptodactylidae > Leptodactylus > Leptodactylus fallax. The sequence continues at coordinate 4,264,013 of CAMRHE010000164.1, read as the reverse complement.
TGTAGCCATTCTTGGCTTTGGCTCAAAAAAAACACAACAAAATCTGCGTTTCCGCAATGTGGGGCCTTAGCCTAAGGACAGAAAATCCGCAGAGAAATACTCTGCGAAAATGCAATAAAAAAATGCTGTGGAAAAAAATGTGATGCGTTTCAGATGCATTTTTTTTACGCAGCATTTTTTGTTTTGTTTGTTTCGCTACGTAGGGCCTTAGCCTTACAGTACCAGATTTAATTTAATCTCATCCACACATTGTAGGAAAAAAGCTCCAGAAAACTGCATTTTCCCTATAGATTTAATTTAAAAATGCAGCAAAAACTCAGTGAGGCTAAGACCCCATGTAGCAGCAAAAAAGCGCTGCAGGAAAAAACACTGCGGCAACGCATTGTGGTTTTTCCCGCAGAACTTTTCACAGAAAGTCCACAGAGGTTTCCTTTGCGGACTTTCTGCTTCCATTATACCTATAGGGAATCCGCCGGTGTTTTAACTGACATGCTGCGATTTCACAGTTCTTATTTTTTTCACAAGGTGTGGATGGGATTTGCTAGAATCCCATCCACCTTGCAGTGACTGTAAAACGCCACATTTGTTTCCACCGTGGCCAAACCGCGATGTTTACGCCACGTGGGGCCATGGCCTGAAAAATACTGCAGAAAAAAAAAAAAACTCAAAGCATGTTTGCACTTTTTCCTGCATGGATTTTTAGCTGAATCTCTTAAAAGTGAATCTTTCAGCAGCACGATTGCACTTTGGCAAAATAAAGCTATGTGTAGTATGTAATAGTTCCTATAACAGCATCTAAATTAAATACAAGCTTTTTTGGTAAACATTTTAAACATTACATTTACATAAATAAATAATAAGTGTACCATCTCACACACCAGCCCTGCTAAAATAAAAATTGAATATGTCTTCTAGCGACATCTAGAGAACACATCTGTAATAGAGCATGCAATGGAGCAAAACACAATTTTTTTGCTGTATGTGATTGAAGGTATGAGGCAGTAAAAGTGGTGCCCCAAATAAGTATGGAGCCACAATATGTTAATGTGCATAAGGCCTTTGGCTTTGAGGATTTTTATGCAAAGGGGTAGGCGAACCTGTGTCTGGTACACAGGGGAAACAACTGTTTTTTTGTGTGCAGTAGAGACAGGCACAGCTGTATAAGGCATGTAAATAAGTAAGTAAATAGGGCCCGTTACCTGCTGGTGTAGCGGCCCTTTAAAAAAAAAAAAAAACATCAGGAGCCCGCCGTGCCCCCTAATGTCCCAGGCCCTGTGGCAGCCGCTCCCGCTGCTACCTCGGTATTTACACCACTGCTCTGGCTGTATGTTTAGGGTTATTGTCTTGCTCGAAGGTGAATCTCCTTCCCAGTCTCAAGTCTTTTTCAGCCTCCAACAGATTTTCTTCCAGGATTGCCCTGTATTTAGCTCCATCCATCTTCCCATCAACTCTGACCAGCTTCCTTGTCCCTGCTGAAGAAAAGCCTCCCCCCAGCATGATGCTGCCACCACCATGTTTCACAGTGGGGATGGTGTGTTCAGGGTGATGAGCAGTGTTACTTTTCCACCACGCATAGCGCTTTGCATTTAGGCCAAAAAGTTCAACTTTGGTTAAATCTGACCAGTGCACCCTCTTCCACATTTGCTGTGTCCCCTATATGGCTTGTGGTAAACTACAAACGGCACTTCTTATGTCGTTCTTTCAACAATGGTTTTCTTCTTGCCACTCTTCCATAAAGGCCAGATTTGTGGAGTGCACGACTTATAGTTGTAGTGTGGACAGATTCTCCCACCTGAGCTGTGGATTTCTGCAACTCCTTCAGAGTGACCATGGGCCTCTCAGCTGTTTCTCTGACCAGTGCTCTCCTTGCTTGATCTGTTAATTTAGGTGGACTGCCATGTCTTGGTAGGTTGGCAGTTGTTAGAATACTTTTTCCATTTTTGGATGATGGATTGAACAATGCCCCTTGGGATGCTCAAAGCTTGGGATATGTTTTTATAACCTAATCATGCTTTAAACTTCTTCACAACTTTATCTCTGACCTGTCTGGTGAGTTCCTTGGTCTTCATGATGCTGTTTGTTCACTAGTGTTCTCTAACAAACCACTGAGGCCTTCACAGAACAAATGTATTTATACTGCGACTAAATTACAAACAATTGGACTCTATTAACTAATTCAGTGACTTCTGAAGGCAATTGATCGCACTGGATTATATTTAGGGGTATCAGAGTACTGGGGGCTGAATACTTTTGCATGTCACACTTTTCAGATTTTTATTTGATTAAAATTTTGAAAACAATGTATCATTTTCATTCCACTTCACAAATATTTGCTACAGTGCCTTGCTACAAAAGTTTAAAGTAACCAATATTTTCGTTCCACTTCACAATTGTGTCCCACTTGTTGTTGATTCTTCACCAAAAAATTTAAATTTTATATCCTTATGTTTGAAGCCTGAAATGTGGCAAAAGGTTGAAAAGTTCAAGGGGGCCGAATACTTTCGCAAGGCACTGTACTTTGTGTTGGTCCATCACTTTAAGACTGCTTTCACATGGCAGTGTTTGGTCAGTGATTTTGTTCAGTGATTGTGAACCAAAATTAGGAGTGGAGACTACATAGAGATCAGGTATAATAGAAATAATTGTACCTGTTCTGTGTTTTTAACCCACTCCTGTGTTTTTAACCCACAATCACTGATGAAAATCACTGACCAAACACTGACGTGTGAAAGCAGCCTAAATCTCAATAAAATACATTTAAGTTTGTGGTTGTAAGGTGACAAAATGTGAAAAAGTTCAAGGGGTATGAATACTTTTGCAAGCCACTGTAAGGATGTGTATAGTGTGTACGGTAGATAGATAAGGCTGTGTATGTCTGCAGAGGGGACAGGTGTGGCAGTGTATAATATGAGTAGAACGGAGAGGTGAGGTTGATTATAATACGTGTAGAAGGGACAGGTGAGCCTAGGTACAATATTTGTAGAAGGGTTAGGTGAGGCTGGGTATAATATATGTAGAAGGGAGATGTGAGGCTTGGCATAACATGTAGAGGGGACCAGTGAGGCTGGGTATAACGTGGAGGGGACAGGTGAAGCTGCATATAATATATTTAGAGGGGACCAGTGAGGCTGGGTATAATATGTGTATAAGGGAGAGGTGAGGCTGGGTATAATATATGTAGCGGGGACCAGTGAGGCTGGGTATAACATGTGTATAAGGGAGAGGTGATGCTGGGTATAATATATGTAGAGGGGACCAGTGAGGCTGGGTATAATATGTGTATAAGGGAGAGGTGATGCTGGGTATAATATATGTAGAGGGGACCAGTGAGGCTGGGTCTAATATGTGAAACAGAGAGGTGAGGCTGGGTATAATATATGTAGAGGGGACCAGTGAGGCTGGGTATAACATATGTATAAGGGAGAGGTGAGGCTGGGTATAATATATGTAGCGGGGACCAGTGAGGCTGGGTATAACATGTGTATAAGGGAGAGGTGAGGCTGGGTATAATATATGTAGAGGGGACCAGTGAGGCTGGGTATAATATGTGTATAACGGAGAGGTGAGGCTGGGTATAATATATGTAGAGGGGACCAGTGAGGCTGGGTATAATATATGTAAAAAGGAGAGGTGAGGCTGAGTATAATATATGTAGAAGGGAGATGTGAGGCTGGGTATAACATGTAGAGGGGACCAGTGAGGCTGGGTATAACGTGGAGGGGACAGGTGAGGCTGCATATAATACAGTGGGGAAAAAAAGTATTTAGTCAGCCACCAATTGTGCAAGTTCTCCCACTTAAAAAGATGAGAGAGTCCTATAATTGACATCATAGGTAGACCTCAACTATGAGAGACAAAATGAGAAAACAAATCCAGAAAATCACATTGTCTGATTTTTAAAGAATTTATTTGTAAATTATGGGGGAAAATAAGTATTTGGTCAATAACAAAAGTTCATCTCAATACTTTGTTATATATCCTTTGTTGGCAATGACAGAGGTCAAACGTTTTTTCTGTAAGTCTTCACAAGGTTGGCACACACTGTTGCTGGTATGTTGGCCCATTCCTCCATGCAGATCTCCTCTAGAGCAGTGATGTTTTGGGGCTGTCGCTGGGCAACACGGACTTTCAACTCCCTCCAAAGGTTTTTTATGGGGTTGAGATCTGGAGACTGGCTAGGCCACTCCAGGACCTTGAAATGCTTCTTATGAAGCCACTCCTTCATTGCACTGGCAGTGTGCTTGGGATCATTGTCATGCTGAAAGACCCAGCCACATTTCATCTTCAATGCCCTTGCTGATGGAAGGAGGTTTACACTCAAAATCTCACGATACATGGCCCCATTCATTCTTTCATGTACATGGATCAGTCGTCCTGGTCCCTTTGCAGAGAAACAGCCCCAAAGCATGATGTTGCCCCCCCCCCCATGCTTCACAGTAGGTATGGTGTTCTTTGGATGTAATTCAGAATTCACTCTCCTCCAAACACGATGAATTGTGTTTCTACCAAACAGTTCTACTTTGGTTTCATCTGACCATATGACATTCTCCCAATACTCTTCTGGAACATCCAAATGCAATCTAGCAAGCTTCAGACGTGCCCGGATATGTACTGACTTAAGCAGGGAGACACATCTGGCACTGCAGGATCTGAGTCCCTGGCGGCGTAGTGTGTTACTGATGGTAGCCTTTGTTACGTTAGTCCCAGCTTTCTGCAGGTCATTCACTAGGTCCCCCCATGTGGTTCTGGGATTTTTGCTCACCGTTCTTGTAATTATTTTGACCCCACGGGGTGAGATCTTGCGTGGAGTCCCTGATCAAGGGAGATTATCAGTGGTCTTGTATGTCTTCCATTTTCTAATTATTGCTCCCACAGTTGATTTCTTCACACCAAGCTGCTTGCCTATTGCAGATTCAGTCTTCCCAGCCTGGTGTAGGTCTACAATTTTGTTTCTGGTGTCCTTCCACAGCTCTTTGGTCTTCACAATAGTGGAGTTTGGAGTGTGACTTTTTGAGGTTGTGGACAGGTGTCTTTTATACTGATAACAATGTCAAACAGGAGCCATTAATAAAGGTAATGAGTGGAGGACAGAGGAGCCTCTTAAAGAAGAAGTGATAGGTCTGTGAGAGCCAGAAATCTTGCTTGTTTGTAGGTGACCAAATACTTATTTTCCACCATAATTTTCAAATAAATTCTTTAAAAATCAGACAATGTGATTTTCTGGATTTGTTTTCTCATTTTGTCTCGCATAGTTGAGGTCTACCTATGATGTCAATTACAGGCCGGCCTCATCTTATTAAGTGGGAGAACTTGCACAATTGGTGGCTGACTAAATACTTTTTTTTCCCCACTGTATATGTAGAGGGGACCAGTGAGGCTGGGTATAATATGTGTATAAGGGAGAGGTGATGCTGGGTATAATATATGTAGAAAGGACCAGTGAGGCTGGGTCTAATATGTGTATAACGGAGAGGTGAGGCTGGGTATAATATATGTAGAGGGGACCAGTGAGGCTGGGTATAACATGTGTATAAGGGAGAGGTGAGGCTGGGTATAATATGTGTATAACGGAGAGGTGAGGCTGGGTATAATATATGTAGAGGGGACCAGTGAGGCTGGGTATAACATGTGTATAAGGGAGAGGTGAGGCTGGGTATAACATGTGGAGGGGACAGGTGAGGCTGGGTATAATATGTGTATAAGGGAGAGGTGAGACTGGGTATAATATATGTAGAGGGGACCAGTGAGGCTGGGTATAACATGTGTATAAGGGAGAGGTGAGGCTGGGTATAATATGTGTATAACGGAGAGGTGAGGCTGGGTATAATATATGTAGAGGGGACCAGTGAAGCTGGGTATCACATGTGTATAAGGGAGAGGTGAGGCTGGGTATAATATGTGTATAACGGAGAGGTGAGGCTGGGTATAATATATGTAGAGGGGACCAGTGAGGCTGGGTATAACATGTGTATAAGGGAGAGGTGACGCTGGGTATAACATGTGGAGGGGACAGGTGAGGCTGGGTCTAATATGAGTATAAGGGAGAGGTGAGGTTGGGTATAATATATGAAGAGGGGACCAGTGAGGCTGGGTATAATATATGTAGAGGGGACCAGGGAGGCTGGGTATAATATGTGTATAAGGGAGAGGTGAGGCTGGGTATAATATATGTAGAGGGGACCAGTGAGGCTGGATATAACATGTGTATAAGGGAGAGGTGAGGCTGGGTATAACATGTGGAGGGGACAGGTGAGGCTGGGTATAATATGTGTATAAGGGAGAGGTGAGGCTGGGTATAATATGTGTATAAGGGAGAGGTGAGGCTGGGTATAATATATGTAGAGGGGACCAGTGAGTCTGGGTATAATATGTGTATAAGGGAGAGGTGAGGCTGGGTATAAAATATGTAGAGGGGACCAGTGAGGCTGGGTATAACATGTGTATAAGGGAGAGGTGAGGCTGGGTATAACATGTGGAGGGGACAGGTGAGGCTGGGTATAATATGTGTATAAGGGAGAGGTGAGGCTGGGTATAATATATGTAGAGGGGACCAGTGAGGCTGGGTATAACATGTGTATAAGGGAGAGGTGAGGCTGGGTATAACACGTGGAAGGGGACAGGTGAGGCTGGGTCTAAATATGTGTATAAGGGAGAGGTGAGGTTGGGTATACTATATGTAGATGGGACCAGTGAGGCTGGGTATAATATATGTAGAGGGGACCAGTGAGGCTGGGTATAATATGTGTATAAGGGAGAGGTGAGGCTGGGTATAATATATGTAGAGGGGACCAGTGAGGCTGGGTATAATATGTGTATAAGGGAGAGGTGAGGCTGGGTATAATATATGTAGAGGGGACCAGTGAGGCTGGGTATAACATGTGTATAAGGGAGAGGTGAGGCTGGGTATAACATGTGGAAGGGGACAGGTGAGGCTGGGTCTAAATATGTGTATAAGGGAGAGGTGAGGTTGGGTATACTATATGTAGATGGGACCAGTGAGGCTGGGTATAATATATGTAGAGGTGACCAGTGAGGCTGGGTCTAATATGTGTATAATGGAGAGGTGAGGTTGGGTATAATATATGTAGAGGGGACCAGTGAGGCTGGGTATAACATGTGTATAAGGGAGAGGTGAGGCTGTGTATAAAATGTGGAGGGGACAGGTGAGGCTGGGTCTAATATGTGTATAAGGGAGAGGTGAGGTTGGGTATAATATGTGGAGGGGACAGGTTAAGCTGGGTATAGTGATAGAGATAAGTTAGCCTGTGTATGATGTGCGGAGGGGTGCATGATGTTCGGAGGTGCTGGGCACAAGAAGGTGGGTACATCACTGGTATCTCTGTCAATTGAGTGAACTTAAGATAAAAATAATGTTATTTCTGTGTGCTGATGATACTGATCCCTACAAAGATTAATGGTGACCCTAGGGCGTGAGGGAGTCCAAGATGAGCGCTGCTCCCTCCTGAGCTGCACCTTCTGGGAGTGAGGCTGACACTTGGCTGGCAGGCGTGGGCAGGCACTGTAGTGGCGTCCCTCCTCCATGTGGGAGGCTGCCGCTGCCGCTCGGAGCAGGTGGGATCCGCTCTGTGTCGCTGATCTGAGTCCACGATCACTTCCTACACACTTGCTACGGGAGAGGATCGCTCAGTACCCGGCAGACAAGCTGATTAGCGGCCGCAGGAGAGGCATGGCAGCCGGTAGCAGCCTGTAGCTCTCCGCCTCTCGCTAAGCCTTTCGGAGCTCTGCTGCTATTCTCACTGTTGTCAGCCGCTGGAGCCCGATGAGGACTTAAATAGCAGCTGATGCGAGAGCTCCTGATCCCCGGGAGACCACACACAGTCCGCCTGCAAGTGAGAGGCAGCTGCCCGGCACGGCACCATGGGGTGAGTGGCTGATCACTGGTGCCATCCTCTGGTTACCAGGATGCCCTCTGTACATCTCCTCACTTACTCTATTATTACCTGCACTGTCTGTAGCTTTACACAACTTTCACACTGATAGCTGCTCTGACCGTTATATTGACTGACTGTAGTGTAAGACTGTATAGTGACCGGCTCTATTATAAGACTGTATAGTGTGACCTGCTGTATTATAAGACTGTATAGTGTGACCTGCTGTATTATAAGACTGTATAGTGTGACCTGCTGTATTATAAGACTGTATAGTGTGACCTGCTGTATTATAAGACTGTATAGTGTGACCTGCTGTATTATAAGACTGTATAGTGTGACCTGCTGTATTATAAGACTGTATAGTGTGACCTGCTGTATTATAAGACTGTATAGTGTGACCTGCTGTATTATAAGACTGTATAGTGTGGCCTGCTGTATTATAAGACTGTACAGTCATGGCCAAAAGTTTTGAGAATGACACAAATATTATATTTTCACATGATCTGCTGCCCTCTGGTTTTTATGTGTGTTTGTCAGATGTTTTTATCACATACAGAAATATAATTGCATTCATATTATGAGTAACAGAAGCTTATATTGACAGTTAGAATGAGTTAAAGCAGCAAGTCAATATTTGCAGTGTTGACCCTTCTTCTTCAGGACCTCTGCAATTCTCCCTGGCATGCTCTCAATCAACTTCTGGACCAAATCCTGACTGATAGCAGTCCATTCTTGCAGAATCAATGCTTTAATTTTGTCTGAATTTGTTGGTTTTTGTTTGTCCACCCGTCTCTTGATGATTGACCACAAGTTCTCAATGGGATTAAGATCTGGGGAGTTACCAGTCCATGGACCCAAAATCTCTATGTTTTGTTCCCTGAGCCATTTAGTTATCACCTTTGCTTTATGGCAAGGTGCTCCATCATGCTGGAAAAGGCATTGTTGAGCGCCAAACTGCTCTTGGACGGTTGGGAGAAGTTGCTCTTGGAGGACATTCTGGTACCATTCTTTCTTCATGGCTGTGTTTTTAGGCAAGACTGTGAGAGAGCCGATTCCCTTGGCTGAGAAGCAACCCCACACATGAATGGTTTCAGGATGCTTTACAGTTGGCATGAGACAAGACTGGTGGTAGCGCTCACCTCTTCTTCTCCGAATAAGCTGTTTTCCAGATGTTCCAAACAATCGAAAAGGGGATTCATCAGAGAAAATGACTTTACCCCAGTCCTCAGCAGTCCACTCCCTGTACCTTTTGCAGAATATCAGTCTGTCCCTGATGTTTTTTCTGGAGAGAAGTGGCTTCTTTGCTGCCCTCCTTGAGACCAGGCCTTGCTCCAAGAGTCTCCGCCTCACAGTGCGTGCAGATGCACTCACACCTGCCTGCTGCCATTCCTCAGCAAGCTCTGCACTGCTGGTAGCCCGATCCCGCAGCTGAAACACTTTTAAGAGACGGTCCTGCCGCTTGCTGGTCTTTCTTGGGCTCCCTGGAGCCTTTTTGGCACCAATGGAACCTCTCTCCTTGAAGTTCTTGATGATGCGATAGATTGTTGACTGAGGTGCAATCTTTCTAGCTGCAATACTCTTCCCAGTTAGGCCATTTTTGTGCAGTGCAATGATGACTGCACGTGTTTCTTTAGAGATAACCATGGTTAACAGAAGAGAAACAATGATGGCAAGCTCCAGCCTCCTTTTAAAGTGTCCAGTGGTGTCATTCTTACTTAATCATGACAGATTGATCTCCAGCCCTGTCCTCATCAACACCCACACCTGTGTTAATGGAGCAATCACTGAAACGATGTTAGGTGGTCCTTTTAAGGCAGGGCTGCAATGATGTTGAAATGTGTTTTGGGGGATAAAGTTAATTTTCTAGGCAAATATTGACTTTGCAAGTAATTGCTGTTAAGCTGATCACTCTTTATAACATTCTGGAGTATATGCAAATTGCCATTAGAAAAACTGAAGCAGTAGACTTTGTAAAAATTAATATTTGTATCATTCTCAAAACTTTTGGCCATGACTGTATAGTGTGACCTGCTGTATTATAAGACTATATAGTGTGACCTGCTGTATTATAAGACTGTATAGTGTGACCTGCTGTATTATAAGACTGTATAGTGTGACCTGCTGTATTATAAGACTGTATAGTGTGACCTGCTGTATTATAAGACTGTATAGTGTGACCTGCTGTATTATAAGACTGTATAGTGTGACCTGCTGTATTATAAGACTGTATAGTGTGACCTGCTGTATTATAAGACTGTATAGTGTGACCGGCTCTGTTACAACACAGCTGTTCATTATAGAATGTTATAACACTCTATAATGACTAGCCCCTTTAAACACACTCTAATGACGGCTTCTATTAAGATTAAATGTTGTGTAATGACCAGCTATATTATAACACTCTCTAATGCACAATAACATTGTATAGCAAACAATTGTTTAATAACAAAACATTTGCTCTATTATACCCAACATTCTATAATAACTAGATCCATTATAATCCAAGATTCTATAGTAATCAAGTAAATGATACCACATCCTTTGATAACCTGCTCTGTTATAACAAAATTCATTCTAGTTAATATAAAACTTTCTATAAGCAGCAGCTTCCAAAGAATATCTTAAAATGAGCTTCCTTCATAATTCAGAATATTCTATGGTTCATTAGTACAGAACATTCTATAATTAGCCACTCCATAAATATTCTCTATTCTGTAATCAACTGCTCAATGAGGATTCTATAATGAACTAATCTGCTAACAAACTGTTCCATAAATATAGAAGAATCTATATGGACCATAACATCAATACATAACCTTATAGACTAACCAGCCCCATTATTACAGAACATTCTATACCGATCAGCTGTATTAATACAGGATGTTCTATATTGACCAGCTGCATTAATACAGAATGTTCTACAGACTAACTCCAGTAATAGAGAACATTTCATACCAACCAGTTCCTTCATTACAGTCCATTTTATACTGACCAACTCCAATAATGAAGAACTTTTCATACCAACCAGTTCCTTCATTACAGTCCATTTTATACTGACCAACTCCAATAATGAAGAACTTTTCATACCAACCAGTTCCATCAATACAGAATATTTTATACTGATGAGCTTCAATACAGTACCTTCTACTCTGAGCAGCTTCATTAATTCCATAATAAACTTCTCCATTGATATACAATATACTATTAGGGTAGAGCTACATGGCACCTTTGGCTGTGACACAAGTCCCATGATCAACTATAGTTGCATTGCAACTCTCAATCCATCAAAACCTGTTGGAGTTTTTGCAACCGTCATGTCACAGCATGTTGCAAGGCACAATGCAGCCACATTTACTTTCATTACTTGGGAATAAGGGGGCACAAGTTCAATCTTTCGCTACGTGATGTGTTTTGCGGCCTAATTGTTTTGAAATGCTCTATTGGCACCCATGATAATGTGCTGCCACACTGTGTTCTGGCCAGAGCACAACCACACTCTGGGGCGGGACCACAGATATTTCGCTTATGGGTAAGATAAACACTGATCCATGATGGGATATTGCTCATTGCTGCACATGCGGATTTCATATTGGTGTGCGGCCAGAGAAATAATCCATCATTAATCAGTGTGTTGCAGACTTGTAAGTGAAACGGCTGCGGCCTTGTCCTAGAGTGCAACTATGCTGCAGCCTGAACACCATGTGGCTTCACCCGTACTATACCGTATGCCACAAGTGTTCCATTAATAACTGCTCAGTTGATGGAGAACATTCTAGAATCATTAGAATCCAGAGCCATGTTCACAATTTACATACGTATTTCAGCTGAAAAGTGACGCACATGGCCCGCAAATAAACAGGGTGGAGTGCTGTTCATGATGATCACAGACATCACGTGTCCGCAAAATGTGCCTATTCAAATGACCATATTTGGGCTGATAAATTTGTCTTGTTGGCATTTCCTGGCCTGACCATGGCTTTTCTAACCTAAATTCACACCGTCATACTGATTTATGATGCTGTAAGCTTCAGAATTACTGCAGCTCTACTATCATGAGCATCATGTAAGTACTTGACAGTATGGCCACTGTAGTTCTGAAGCTCACAGCATCATAAATCAGTAAAATACTATGAATTTTAGTTCAGAGATGCTGCCATTGGGCCAGAAAGTATTGGCAACACATGGACCATGAATAGGTGGTAGGGCTGGCATCACATGGTGCAGACAGACTGCTAAAGAAATTCAAAGAAATTCAGCAGGGTGTTTTCCTAAAAGTTGCAGCCACAAAATCCACTTAAAATCAGATGATTTTTGCAGTGGCACACCTGCTTGAATGAACATTCTGTTTGATAACCCAAAGCAGGTCACTTTACACTGCAGTTTTTTTAAAGCCTTTGCTTGAGATTTGGAGCAAGCACATCACCTGTGCTGTTACTGCACATCGCAGTGGGTTAGGCCCAGTTCACATCTGCGTTCGAGGAGTCCGCTTGGTAAACCACTTTTTTATGCGTATAGGTTTCCATTCGGGGGGTCCCCAAGAGGACTTCCCTAAAGGAAACCCAAACGCAGATGTGAACCGGGCCTTAGCTAGCGGTGAGTATGTGGTGGCCAACCTGAGGAAGTGCACACTGTTTGATCCTAGCCTGCAGTTGTGTTGTAGACATTTCAATGACTTAGTCAGTTTTATTCTTCTGAATGGGTTGTTTTGGTGACAAGAAATTCCTGCTATCCTCATTCAGATGAGCATAATTGCATAAATTTCTGCAACAAATATTCTGCGTTTGATTATACCCTTAAGGTTGAATTTACATGTGACAGATTCATTAGAATAATTGCAGCAACTGAAAATCCACTCCACTCATCTGACTTGGGTCTTTTCTGTGGCAAATATATGGTTTTCTGCAAGCCCCACTCTTATCGCAGATATTTCTGAAACAAATCTACAATATGTAAATTCCCTCTGTCATATAGTAATTTGGTTGCTTATATATTTTAAAGGGGTTGTCTGGGCCATAAATACCTGAACGGTGGGAGCCGACAGGCAATAGCCCACATGGATCAGCTGTCTTCAATGGGAGCTGAGCTGCAGTTACCGTGCCTGGCCACTATGCAGTGCACAGAACCAATTGCTTCCGTATCTGCGCAGTGTATAGTACAGTTTTAGGAAATAGTCCCGAAAAAGTGATTGGTATTATATGTTGCAACTATTGCATGTTGTTGTGATTGCCTTAGATCACAGTGGCCACCAACAGAAGCCTGTGGGAAGGGGGTAGATTGGATGAAATAGCAGGTGGACTCGTTTTTTTGTGCACCTGCAATTTGCGACTGCTAAAAGTTTTACAATGTCACACCCCCACTAGTTGGATATAAGTTGCTTATCCAGCAATATGCCATTAAAGTCTGTAATGAGACAACCCTCTTATCTTAGAGTAGTTATAAGAGTGGACATTGTGTAATTTTACACAAAGGGCAAATCTGATGCAAATGTAGATTTTTTTGCAGTGGATTTGTCCATGGCATAAAAGTGCACCTTGTATGAATACAACCTAAGATGAGACTTTAGAAGCTACATATGGGACTCTTGTCGTGCCAGGAGTCAATGCAAGCTGTTTTGATGCTTCTGAGTGGCAGCACAGAAAACTTCTTCAGCTACCCTAAGATTAAAAAAAATCTGTCTGGTAATTGCTCCTCTTCCTATTGGGTCTACACACAAGCTTTAGGCCTCTTGCATGGGCTAGGTCAATGTGCTACCCGTTCTATTCTTGTCCAGTTTTGCGACCATGCTTCTGCAGACCCTATTAATGAATAGTGATGTGGAAGCATGGGTGGCACACGGATGACATCCGTGTATTGGCCGTGCACCAGCTGTGCACGTATTGCTTGTGTGCCGTACCATGCTAGTCATGTGCAATGGGTCTTAGACTGTACAATTATGATTGCATTTCTATGGGCTACAATTGCTTAGGAGAGATTTTATGAAGACTGGCATTTCCTACTCTAGTCTTAATCCATTCCACCACTGGCGGGAGATGCACCTGAATTATTAAGAGGCTCCAGCCTCTTAATTCTAGCTCATCTTGGGAAGTTCCATGCACTGGAATTGAAATCTGTAGACTGGCATAGATTGCAATTATAGCTCATGCTTTTTTTCTGACTTGAGTTACAGTAAATCTAATAGGCTAAAGTCTCCCAGCCCACCTTGATCCCAGCTCTGTACACTGCCTTAAAAAGCGGTGAGTGGGGCACAGGAAAAACAGTGGCATATCCTTTGTCACAAAACTAGTGTAGATCTGTTAGTAGATTCCCAACATTATGCAATGCTGTGTCCAGCTAGCACTTTTGCCTGAGCTGGACATAACTGATCTGACACAAAGATGACCCCAAAAGTAAGATCAGTCTTGTCAACAGTCTCCCTCTGGCACTTTTGTAGCAACTGAAGGGTGAAAATGCTAGTGGGTTCTGAATACAGCATTGAGTACTAAGTAAAAGAAATACATTACCAAATGTTAACACTCTAACTGTATGTATAGTTCTCATCTCCTTTACATGAAGGGTGAGGTTCAGTTTAATACTAGTATGATTTGATTTATTATAATGTGGTATCATTTTAAGGGTATTTCATGAATACATATACTGTATATTGAAGTGTCTTCTAGGGATATTACCTTAGGACTGTTCTCATGGTGAATCAGAGATGTAGAGCTGTTAGTCGTGAATGAAGTTGTAGTAGGAAATCTAAGTAAGATAGCACATGGGTTCATTGAAAAAATATCTTATGCGTATTGGTGCCGGAATTATTGTCTAGTGGTAAAGTATTGCAAATCAGTCTTTAACATTAACACATGTGCTTGTACCAAGTGCATAAAAGGAGTCTAAGATATCATTTGTGAAACAAAAAATTTCCTGCGCTGTCAAGAGGAAGAGGAGAAGGGCTGCTGTGATGAATCAGGCTTCTGCTAGCTTAAAGGGGTTGTCAAGTTTCAGGGGGAAAAAATGGCCACAGACAGTAGATGTCTTAAAGTGTACCTAAATGTTCAAACAACTTTTGATTTTCTGACAGAATTTGTGTTATTAATGATTTTTGGAATATACTTTAAACCATTTTTGTTCCTTTTTTTGCGATCCTGTGCTGAAATCCACTTTCTGTCCGCTGTTTCTCTATTGGTATTAGAAATCCTCAGTGCTTCTGACAGGAGGTACATAGGAGTAGGGGTGTAATACAGAGAAGGGTGGTTTCACACTTGCGCCTGGAGTCCGTGTTCCGCGAATCTGACCTAAATGTCGGAAAAAAGGATTGGGAAAGGTTTGAGACGCATTGCTTAAAAACCCATTAACTTCAATGGGTTTTTAAAGCAATGCACGGGTGTCCGATTGCACCCTCTGTGCCGCGAAGCTGGGTTTTTTTTCTCCATTGGAAACAAAGTCCTGCATGTCCGACTTTGTTTCCGACGAAAAAAAAAACGGCTTCACAGTGCAGAGGGTGCAACGGTCACTCCGGCCCGGTCTTTAAAAACCCATTGAAGTTAATGGGTTTTTAGCATGCGTCTCAAACCTTTCCACTTCCTTTTTTCCGACATTTAGGTCGGATTCGAGGCGGACAGACTGCCGGGCGCAAGTGTGAACCCACCCGACAGCTGATACTGGATGGGGAGTCTCTTCAAACACTTATATCTCAGGAATTCTAAAATGTAAAACCATGTTATATCCGGAGATATCACCAACTGAAAACACAGATGAGATCCCATAATCCGACTGTGTTTTCAAATGGTGTCATCCTTGGAAATAATAGATTTAGTATCTCATCTTTCAGATGATGCCAGACAGAAAGGAGAAATCAAAAGTTGTTCAAAAGTTTAAGTATGCTTTAACCCTTTTTGACGACAGGTCCTTGCTGTATTATAAGCACGATACATATTAATGTATGCACTGATTGTGGTTATTAACCTTCCTGAAGCCTCAGTCAAACATGACCAAGGCGACATTTTCTCAGTGGCGGATAATATAGGTAGTGCTAGGCAGCCTGTAATAGAAAGATACCCTGGGGTTCAAGATTCCTAGGGTGGGCTAAAATGAAAAGTAGAAGAAAGTTAAAAAAAAATATATATATATATATATATATATATATATATATATATATATAGTATATTAAAAATTCAAATTTCCCCAGAACACACAAAAAGTAAATAAAGTAAAATATTTTTCCCATATGGTGAATGCAGTGGTGCAAAAAAAATCTAAAGAGCTGACCTGCTGGTTTTTCACTTTTTCACCTCTTATAAAAATGTGGATAAATAGCAATCAAAACCATAAACATTCCCCAAAATGGTATGAATAAAAAGTACGTCTGGCCCTACAAAAAGACGCCTGCATCCCTGTATATGGAAATGGCAAAAAGTTATGAGTATCAGAATATGGCAACGTCAAAGTTAAAAAGGTAAAAAAAAAAACTACATAAATTTGGTATCGTTGTAATCGTACCGAGCCACAGAATACAGGTGACATGTCATTTTGGCTGCACATTGAAAGCTGTAAAAACAAAGCCTGTAAAAAAAGTATGCAAAAGCATTTTTTTCTCTTAATTCCACCCCATTCTGAATTTATTTTTTTTTTCCAGCTTCTCGGTACGTTGTACAGAATATTAATGGTACCATTACAAAGTACAGTTAGTCCATCAAATATTAAGCCCTCCTACAGCTCTGGAAATGGAAAAATAAAAAAGTTATGGCTTTTGGAAGGGAATAGTAAAAAACGAAAATAGAAAAATGGCTGCAGCGGAAAGGTGTTCAAATCTGAAACAAGCAGTAGTTTGAATCTCTGCTATTCCACACCAGTCTTTATTAATAGTGCTGCAGTGGTGATCTCATGACAGGACATATAACCATTATGTCCAAATGCTGGCCCAAGTGACCAGTGGTGGGCTACAGTGGTCACATGTTGTCAATGTGATGTCATCAAACTCCAGCAGGGAGCAGAGGAGACTGAGCGCCAGAGAGGCTGGGGATTCAATATGTAAGTACCACTTGTTTACTTATTTTGAGACATCCCCCTACCTATGACTAGGTTTTTTTCTTTTCCTGAAATCAGGTAATCCTTTAATGGGGTTGCTAAGGGATTATTAAATTGAACTTCATGTCCTTGAAACTCTAATCTAGTACTTCTGGTTATTGTAAGGGTTAGTTCACAACAGCGATAACTTTATCTGTTATTCTCTTCTGTCACGTGAACAAATGAAGAGACTAAATAGTAATGACGGATCCCTCTAATGACTGACACTAATGGATCCCGAAGGACCATTGACTATAATGGAATCTGTTGGGTTTATTCTTTTTTCTTCAACATTTTGCTAGACATGCAGTCCTGCACGCATGGGGTCTCTAGTTTAGGTGAGAACAAAGTATCATAGATGAGACCAAGTCCAGACTAAACACTATCCGGGGAATGCCAACATATGCTCTGTATTTCACAGAGTGAATACACTGTTTGACACTGGCCTTAGGCTTAGTAAGCCTAGGGGTTAAAGGACTTTTCAAAAAGTAGAGAAAAGTGTTTCCAGGAGCAGCAATACACTTGTATATCGGCTGTATTTGGTGTTGCAGCTCAGCTCAATTTGCAATACTAGACACAAACCATGGACAAGAGGGGCACTACTTCTGTTGAAGAGACCCTAAGAACTCTTTTAAATTCTGTTAAAGGGGTATTCCCACCTGTCATAAATGTCTGAAAGGTGATAGTCCCAGAGCTAGAACTTGCATCTTTCTCAAGAGCATTGATGCGAATGGAGCATGCAATGCTTGTGTGCAAACACCTCTTCGTTCATTCTATGCCTGTATGTAGTGCTATCCAGTGGTACCTCATCAGGTGGTATGGAGGAAGAGGAATTCTAGTTCCGGACATAAATGCAAGCTCCACCTCTGGGATTTGCACCTATCAAACGTTTAGGACACACCCTATGGACATGGCACACATTTTTTAGATGGCACCACCCCTTTAATAATTTCAAGTCGTATTTCTGAGTAAAACTTACCGCACTATTTTCAGCTTTCATTTCATTGTGTCATCATGTTTCTTTGTGATACAGTATCCACTTTTCTCTATTACTCTCTCCCTTTTACAATTGCCCAGTTAATGCGTTGAAGACCACCTTCTATGCATCGTGTGGTTACAGTGACTGGAGCAGATGGCTATAGAACAATGACAGAGTCGCTGTTATATTTAACTTCTGCATTCCTGTGAATACTGTCAGCCTCTGTTTTCTTTTACTGTAGAACAAGACTCATCCATCCGTCAAAAGTGCCTTTCAAATCCTTGCAGGTTGACAGGGCAGAGACACGTGATGTCACCACTGCTTCCCTGTCATTTATATACGGTAGTTTATATGACAGAATATCATGACAGCAAAGTGTCTCCAGAGAAGTGGCTTCCTGTTACTTATATAGCACCATCATATTCCTCAATGCTGGATGCATACTGTCATCCCCTCAGTATGTCTTCAATATTAGAGGGCGTTCACACTACCGTTAGTAGTGTCCATTGCTAGCATCCAATACAAAATGTTAATGGACACTAACAGAACCGTTAAAAATCCCATTGATATCAATGGGATTTTATCTGTTGTCCGTTTACACCAAATCCGCCACCTGTCTTTTTTTTTCACGGACATAATATCGTGGGGTGCGGGACTTTTGTGTGGACAATAATGGACTCTAAGGGGGCGTTCACACTACCGTTGGTGACCGTCAGTAGTGTCCGTTGCTATTGTCCGTTACAAGATTTTAGCATCAGACCCTAGCTGAACCGTCAGAAATCCGTTAAAATTTCCATTAATTTCAATGGGTTTTTATATTGTGTCCATTTACACCAAATCTATCAGAAGTCCGTTATTTTTCGCAGACAAAAAATCCGACATGCAGGACTTTTTGTCTGTTTGAAAAAATGGATTCTTGACGGACAGCAAGTGTCCGTTATTTTTTTAACATTAAAGTCTATGGGTAATGGACTTATAACGGACAGTAACTGATAGCCATCAGCTACTGTCTGTTATTTTATGTCCGTTTTTTTTTCCTGCGCATGCTCAGAAAGCAGAAAAAAAAAAACGGACAGTGTTAAAAAACAGACACTAACTGATGCTAATGTGTCTATTTTTTTTAACTAATCCATTAATTGGATCAGTTAAAAAAACGGACACATTAACACCAGTTAGTGTCCGTTAATGTCTGTTATGATAGATGTCCGTTTGTTTGTTTTTTTTTCTTTTTTAACGGACACTATCAGAACGGACATCAACGGTAGTGTGAACCCTGCCTAACAGATGCTGATGTGTTGGTGTCTATTAAAAAGACACCTTGATATCAGAACGAACATCCAACGGTAGGTTGAAAACCCCCTTAGTTTGTTGGTGGTCTTGCACCCAGGACCCCAGACATCATCTTCATCTGCAGCTCCCCTCATTCAAGTACAGCCGCTACACTCTATATAACGCTATTCTTAAAAAAAAAATTAAAAAAAAGTGACAAGACTGCAGTTCTAGTCTGAAAGCTGCAGCTTTTTCAATATCAGAGACCTGGAAAACCACTTCCCAGGTCAACTCTTATGTTTAAAATAAAGTTTCCCTTTAAATACATGTGCTGTAGGTGGGTAGCACTGGGTAACCCAGTCTTAAGATTTCAGCTGTGAATTTTTTGACATTTTTAATTTATTTCACCTGCTGCTTATTGGAGATGTAATTCTTGTCAGAATGAAGGTAATAACATTAACAACGAATTGCAGTGAATGTGTTGATATAAAATAGAGGCAATTATTATCCCAGCACCACAACTCGCACACATATAATGACTTAATAATTGCTACAGAACAATGCCGTAGACTGTTTATACCGAACTGCTGTATATCTGAAACATGATGCGCTGTCTCTTCCGCAGGCAGGCTGAGATTTATGAGCATTGTGCACGCTTGTGATGTTGTCCGCATTCAATTAATATAGAGAAAAGAGCAGAAAAGTTGTGTCCTGGTTTTATGAATGAGCTTGTCAGCAGACTTAAGTGTTTCCGCTCTGCATCCTGACTGCTTGCTACCTGGTGTTATTCTTTACAGCCAGTGGATGTGTCCCTGTTCAAAGATCTTTTCCACTTTTCTGTAAATAATGTTAAAATGGGAAGTTTGTCAACTTTCCAATATTCTTTTTGTTTCAATTCCACACCATTTTCAATGTATTGGGGTGCTGTGAATGAGATGACTCTTGTTTCCATTCACAAACTGCAAACCCTGATACAATTATATTCAGTATAGGCAGTGTCCGGTAAGTCTAGGATTACACAACAGATTTTCAGCTAATTTTGAGGGTATGTTCATGCTTAGTTTTTGGAGCAGATTTTAAGGCATTTTCCGTGTCAAAACCTGCTTCCCGTTATTATTATACAATGGCGGATCTTTTCTGCTATTAAAAAAAAAAGTCCTGTCCTATCTTCTGGTTAGATTCTGCATTAACCTCCCACAGAAAAAAATAGAAGGCATTTTAGACATATTTTTTTTCAAGAGATGTGTTAAAATCCACTTCCGATATCTGCCTGTTAAACCTAAGGAAGATTTTATTCTGTCTTTAAAAAAAACTATGTTAACGGACCTAAGCTGGTGCATTATAGGAAACTGCCAGAGAGGTTTGTTCGTATGGTGCCGATGTATGTGTTTGTAGCGCACACTTTGGTCCAGATTTACTATTGTGGTTACGACTAGACACTGGTGTAAACATGGCATATCTAGTTTGGAATACAATTTTTCAACTTGTTAGACGTATGTGTAAATTCTCAGAAAAAGGGAGCATGGATTACGTGTGCCATGAGGTGCGAAAACAGTGTAAAAAAAAAAAAAAAAAAAACTGCCTCAAAGTAAAACGTATAAGTTTAGACTAGTCAGTATATAAAGATACACCAGTTTTTCATCCAGCATCAGTCATTGTAATGAATCTGGTTCATTTGACTGCCTGTCTAAGTTTGCACTAACTAATAATAACTAATAGTAAATCTGGGCCATGTCTAAACTGGATACAACGCTATGTAATTCTCACCTAAGAGCACAACAGTGTGTGTGTGTGTGTGTGTGTGTGTGTGTGTGGGGAAGGGCGGGGGTTGTTCCCTCCAAACTAAAGCTCTGTTCACATCTGTGTTTGATCTGAATTTTGCAGATTATCTCATGATTAATGGGAACAATACTTCAGCATGCAGCAGAATCCTTTAATATTTTTGTACCATTTCAATCATGTATTGAATGATCAATAATCACTTAGGCCGGGCCCCACATTGCAAAAACGCTGCGTTTTACATTAACTACAAAGTGGATGGGATTCTGGCTATTCCCAGCCACACATTGCAGAAAAAATCTGAAGCGGAAATGCTGTGATTCTTTTTTACAAGTCTTTTTGCAATACTTTTTTGCAAATCACAGCATGTCAATTATACCTGTAGAAACGCTGGCATTTTCCATATAGGTATAATAGAAGCAGAAAGTCCACAGAGGAAAACTCTGCAGATTTTTTTGTGAAAAGTGCTGCAGAAAAAAACGCAATGTTTTTCGGTTGCGGTTTGCTACGTGGTGCCCTAGCCTTAAAGGGGTATTCCCATGACCATGACCATTTTTAAATTTGTAGATCATTAAAAGTTAAACATTTTTGCAAATATAAGTAATTAAATATTTTGCAGAGTGTTAAAAATTTTCTCTAAATATCTTGTAGTCACAAGTTGTCTTGATCGGTTGCCAGTGGATACAACTATGAATGCAGGAACTTTCTAAGGTCAGAAAATCAGCCATGATGTCCTTATTGTGGCCGTGATATCTTCTGATACATGTTGTGTCCCTGCCTGATAACCGAGCTACAATAAGAAAATCATTGCTGGGTTCCTGACAAGTTCCAGACAATAGAAAGTTTCTGCATTTGTGGTGGTATCCATTGGCAACCGATCAAGAAAACAGACTCTCACCACTAATATAGTTAGAGAAAATCTTTAAAACACTGCAGAATTTTTAACTACTTATGTTTTAAAAATGTTTAACTTTTAATTATCTACAAATATAGATATGATTATGTTCATGGGAATACCCCTTTAAGGAATTTTCCCATTAACACTTATCATTTATCCATAAGATAGCAGGTAAGTATACCAGCTGTCAGACCTCCAGCAACCACAAGAACAGGGGTCCCTGTGTGAATGGAGCAGTAGTGCACATTCATGGTGGCCCACCGATGCATTCACTTTTATGGGACTGATAAGACTCGATACTCGACTATCTCCATGTCATAGAAGTTATTGGAGTGGTTTCTATGCATGCATACGCTCTATTGCCCCATCTACATAAGGGACTCCGGGACCATCATGCTTGTGACAGGAGATCTTATGCATAGGGAATAAGTGTTGTAAGTAGGTAAACTTGTTTTTCTGTCATGGATTTTCATTTTTTTTTTTCATATTAGATGCTGTCTATATTAGTTGCCTACTTTGATAATGCACTGAGCCTACTGGCCGTAGTAGTCATGGATTTTCAGTAGATGATAGCACTTTACTGAACTGATGGTTTTATTATTAGGAGTCATAAAATAAATGACATATACTGTACTGACAAAACTATTTCCAGTTGATCGATCTTTGCCATCAATCTTCACCAGCTGGTTGTTGGTATGGGTTCAGATATGACAATCCGTAGATCAGGATTTACAGGAATTTTCTCAGCATGAGTGCCCTATTACTGGGGAAGGCAGTGACCTGTCCATCTGTGTCACTATGCCAGTGAAGACACAGCTGCCTGTCACTGAAAAAAATGAGGTCATAGACACAAATCACAAGGAGCCAGGTGTTCAAGCAGAACCTAGAAATGAAGTCAAGATGCTCTTGAGTACATGAAGAATGGTTCTTATGTCACACACATTAATAGAAGAAGTCAAGCCACCCTTACATATATGATAGGTGATTGCATTTATCACCCCTTATCCCTTCAGTTAACATGCAAGGTTAGCCAGTATGCCTGATCAATCTTGGGGTAGATTCACATATACTGATAATGGTGCAATTGGAATGATATTAAAGAAAAATATATATTACATAAGTACTTGCACACAATTTTGAGTTTTAAGAAATATTCTTAGAACTGCTTGTGTGGAAGCTAAGATTATACCTTTTGGTATAGTTTGCAAAGGATGGGTTGACTTAGCCACCAGCATGTTCCAAATCCACAGACTTATTATATGAATAGGATTTATTTTTATGGTTGTAAATTTTGACCACTGTTGCCACTGGGCCAACATTTATACCCATTAACCAGCACCGATTGATAACATAATGTTGATTGTCTGTCGGTAACCACCATTTACGTATCGCAATTAACATTAGTATGCAGATTGTTAATGTGATTATTCATTGCTTAGTGTGCAATTGTTGGCAGCACATACCTTGTATACATGCCGCCAACCAATGAGCATTTTTATGCCTTGATAACAAGCATTTATCGAGTGATTGGTAATATATTTCCACGTTCCAATGATTGTGAATTAATGTTCCAACAAACATTTGGCAATATCTTCCCCAAGCAAAGGGCTTTGGGCTAAGACCCATGTAGCAAAATGCAACTAAAAAATGCTTACAGAGAAAACACTGTGAAAACGCATTTTCCTCTCCGTTTTTTTTTTTTCTTCCCTTATTAAATCTATAGGGAAAATGCTCACAGTTCATTTTTAAAAATGCAGCTTTTTTTCATCCTACAATGTGTGGATAAGATGAAATAAAATCTTATGCACTTTGCTGTTACTGTAAAATGCAGCATTTTTTTTTCCACTGCAATTCTGCAGCAGCCAAATATTCTGATGCTGCCTTGTTCTGCTGGTCTTTACTTCCTGCCTCGACATACACAGGAAATTCCCTGAGATGGCCAATTACAGGTTAAGACTGGGCACCTATGAGGTCAGTAAGTAGCTCAGTATGGGTATGCATTTTCTGTGTCAAGAGATAGTAGGAAGTGTGGACTAGGCCAAGTAAGAGGAGAGTATGAATTTTTTATTTTTTTTTTATTTTATTTTAGGACTCCTTGTTTAGTTGTTTTGAAATATATCTTTATTTCCCTGAAAAACTCCTTTAAGGCTAAGGCCCCACTTAGCGGGCCATATTGAAAAAGTGCTGTGGGAAAAACCGCAATGCGTTTCCACAGCGCTTTTCACATAAAGCTTTCTGCTTCTATTATACCCATAAGGAAACCGCTGGAGTTTCTGTAGGATAATTGACATACTGTGATTTCCAAAAATGCAACAGTTTTGGAAATCCCAGCATTTCCACTGCTCGTATTTTTCTTTAATGTGTGGATGGGATTCACTAGAATCCCATCCACTTTGCTGAGACTGTAAAACCACAGTGTTTACGCCACTTGGGGCCCAGGCCTAAGTCAGCTTGTGCAGGATGTCTGCAGGGTCAAACTACACAGGGGTTTTTGGAAGTCACTACCATGCAGACACAGAGGTCTACATTGGCACCATAGACACTAAACAGTAGGTTATTTTTAATCAGGTTGCCTCTCTTTAACCTTATAATAATCTAAATTCCATAGTGGGCTGTTCTTCCTGTCACACTTGTATTACATTAGAGTAAGGACATCACTTTTTCTTGTCCATAGCCAAGAATAGATTAATACATAGAAAAAACTCTAGTGTGACATATTTCAGCTTTTTGGCTACCAGTAGGATGACATTGAGGGTGGATTTTCAGGTTTTGAGTGAAATTCAATTGTAACTACCTGCTACTTATTTTTAATGAGACAAATTATTTCTTTCAATATGAAAGGAAAAATTACCTAATCATTTCAGAGCTTTGGAAGGAAATGAGAGAAATTTCAATTACAGGCTTGTTGTTTGATGTTTCTTTAAGATATGTGATGTGAAGCAAATCCATGATATCAAGTAAGGATTACTGTAATAAGACTGATATAAAGCTGGAACCTGTGATTACTATCTATCTTATTCAATTAAATTGGGAAAATTATTAATTCTATCAAAAGAACCGTGAAATTCATTAATGAGAAAAAGAGAAGAACACCTACCTCGCATGTATTATAATTACCATGTTGGTCCGGAGGAAGCAGAACTTGTAACCATAGAACACTCTGTAATTGTATTTAGGATATGCCCATATGGAACGTACAGTATTGTGCAAAACATATAGGTTGGTGTTGGAAAAAAAGGCTTTCAAAAATAGAAGTTTTAATTGACAAAAATAAACTATTGAAAGATAAAGCTAAATCAAATGAATATTTTGTGTGGAGCATCCTTTGGGGGAGTCCTGGAAGTGATGATATGGCCTCCTGATCTCAACATAATCAATTCTGTCAGGGGAAAGCATGAAGACACAGAAGGATTTGAGCAAGCCTACATCCACAGAAGATCTGTGCTTAGTTCTCCTAAATGTTTAGAACAACTTCCCTGCCGAGGTCCTTCAGAAACTGCGTGCAAGTGTAACTAGAAGAATTGATTTGATTTAGATGTATTTTGTCCACTCACTTAATAGTTTATTTTTGCCAATTAACAAAATTGACACTTCTATTCTTTTAATGCATTCTTACTTTGCAGCATTTTTTCCACACCTGCCTAAAAGCTTTGCACAGCACTGTGGCAAAAGCCACACCAAATCATGGCGTTCTTGTTCTGGGCTTCATGTTTAATAGCTTCAGGTTTGCCACAGATTTCCCTCTATGCATTGCATTGAGGGCAGCATGGTGGCTCAGTGGTTTGCACTGCCTTGGATCAAATCTAGCCAAGGACAACATCTGAGTGGAGTTTATGTTCTTATTTTTCTTGCTTTTTGCCAGTAGCTGTTACCATGGCAATTACACAATTAGGTGATGTTGATCAGTTAAGTGTCTTTCTAGTGTCCCTTATTCAGACCCAGCAGAACTTGCTCTGCCTACAGACTGATATCTGAAGCAACCCCCTGGGTATTTACTCTCTTCTACTTTCTTCACCCTGTCAAACAGTTTACCTAAATAACATGAGACTTGTAGGATAAAGATAGGCAATCTTTATTGGGGACAGAATTAAGTGCTAAGATGATTTCTCAGGTTAATGCCATTCTCATTGATTCCAATCTTAGTATAGTCAATGGCCATTCATGTAGCCACACTAAAAACAGCTAAAGAGAGTAGAAAGGAGATAGTGGCATGTACACCTCCCTAGTATCACTGCTATTTCATTCTGTTGATTGACAAGGGAAAAAATTGGGCTCCCAACAATTTCTAATAATATCCAACTTGTGGTATTTTGTAGCCTTTTTTTTCTATAAAGCTAAAGAATCCTGTAGCAAACTTTATATTGGGAGTAGGATACATCCATTCCAGGAATTGTTCCAACAATTAAACTGAATGGAAGAATTTTCCTTCATTGGAGCTTACATACCATCATCTTCTAAGACATTTACAATTAATAACTGGTTGAACTGGTTAGAACTTTGTTATTCTAAATTAGCATGTAGCTATGTGTACATAGTAATATGGAACAATCTAAATGATGGATACTAAAGTTAAGTAGCAAGGATTCCAAGAAGACACTATGGCAGAAGTAAAGATTTATCCAATCCTGTTGAGATTTGTGTTGTCTGTGGCAGACTGTCCAAGTGCTACTACTCATTTTATTAGTTTTTACTCATTTTACTGTATGGGCTTGAACCTCAGAAAATATGCAGTAAATGCATTTGAGGTCATGTCAATGAGCCTGAGCTGTGCCACCAGCACTGGTCTGTATACTAGAGTTGTGCTATTTTTAGAAGACATCCATGTTTTCTTTCTCTTATACACCCATTTAAAGTTTACACTCTCAAAAGTGTTCTCTGTGTTAGAGAACCAGATTTCAAATATACTATTAGGCTAAAGCCCCACATGGCGTCCTGCAGCAAAAAAGCGTTGCAGGAAAAACCGTGGCGGCAACACATCGTGGTTTTTCCCACAGCACTTTGCACAGAAAGTTCGCAGAGGTTTCCTCTGCAGACTTTCTGCTTCAATTATATCTATAGGGGAAACTGCCAACGTTTCCATAGATATAATTGACATGCTGCGATTTCCAAAACTGAGACGTTTTGGAGATTGCAGCATATACGCTGCATGTATTTTACCGCAAACTGGGGATGGTATTCGCTAGAATCCCATCCACTTTATTGTGACTGTAAAACGAGGGACCCCACCTTAGAGGAGTTCTGTGCTAACTGAGGAAGGTCTACCATGGTCTCCATCTCCCCTTTGGATCCTTATTTAGAAAGTAAGTAGGAGTCTCTCTCCAGTTTCCTGGCATTGATGGGTGTGCATATCATGCATTTTTGACACACATCCCTTTTTTGCACCAAATAACAACCACTTCTTACAAAAGAGAGAAGGGTGGAGACCCTGGTGGGCAGGGGCAGGGACACGTCAGCCCAACAAGAAAACTACAATTCGTGCCTAAAAACTGGCGTAAGTTGTATGAGAAATTTACGTCAGTTCCTGACTGGGGTACATCTTACAGTGCCTTGCGAAAGTATTTGGCCCCATTGAACTTTTCAACCTTTTGGCACATTTCAGGCTTTAAACATAAGGATATAAAATTTTAATTTTTTTGGTGAAGAATCAACAACAAGTGGAACACAATCGTGAAGTGGAACGAAATTTGTTGGATATTTTAAACTTTTGTAAAAAATAAAACACTGAAAAGTGGGGCGTGCAATATTATTCGGCCCCCTTAAGTTAATACTTTGTAGTGCCACCTTTTGCTGCGATTACAGCTGCAAGTCGCTTGGGGTATGTCTCTATCAGTTTTACACATCGAGAGACTGAAATTCTTGCCCATTCTTCCTTGGAAAACAGCTCGAGCTCAGTGAGGTTGGATGGAGAGCGTTTTGTGAACAGCAGTTTTCAGCTGTTTCCACAGATTCTCGATTGGATTCAGGTCTGGACTTTGACTTGGCCATTCTAACACCTGGATACGTTTATTTGTGAACCATTCCATTGTAGATTTTGCTTTATGTTTGGGATCATTGTCTTGTTGGAAGATAAATCTCCGTCCCAGTCTCAGGTCTTTTGCAGACTCCAACAGGTTTTCTTCCAGAATGGTCCTGTATTTGGCTCCATCCATCTTCCCATCCATTTTAACCATCTTCCCTGTCCCTGCTGAAGAAAAGCAGGC
Source organism: Leptodactylus fallax (assembly GCA_947044405.1). Taxonomy (NCBI): domain Eukaryota; kingdom Metazoa; phylum Chordata; class Amphibia; order Anura; family Leptodactylidae; genus Leptodactylus; species Leptodactylus fallax. The sequence goes on along the minus strand of CAMRHE010000164.1, from coordinate 4,235,951 downwards.
CCAAACCATGATGCTGCCACCACCATGTTTGACAGTGGGGATGGTGTGTTCAGGGTGATGAGCTGTGTTGCTTTTATGCCAAACATATCGTTTTGCATTGTGGCCAAAAAGTTGGATTTTGGTTTCATCTGACCAGAGCACCTTCTTCCACATGTTTGATGTGTCTCCCAGGTGGCTTGTGGCAAACTTTAAACGAGACTTTTTATGGATATCTTTGAGAAATGTCTTTCTTCTTGACACTCTTCCATAAAGGCCAGATTTGTGCAGTGTACGACTGATTGTTGTCCTATGGACAGACTCTCCCACCTCAGCTGTAGATCTCTGCAGTTCATCCAGAGTGATCATGGGCCTCTTGGCTGCATCTCTGATCAGTCTTCTCCTTGTTTGAGATGAAATTTTAGAGGGACGGCCCGGTCTTGGTAGATTTGCAGTGGTCTGATACTCCTTCCATTTCAATATGATCGCTTGCACAGTGCTCCTTGGGATGTTTAAAGTTTGGGAAATTTTTTTGTATCCAAATCCGGCTTTAAACTTCTCCACAACAGTATCACGGACCTGCCTGGTGTGTTCCTTGGTCTTCATGATGCTCTCTGCGCTTTAAACAGAACCCTGAGACTATCATAGAGCAGGTGCATTTATACAGAGACTTGATTACACACAGGTGGATTATATTTATCATCATCAGTCATTTAGGACAACATTGGATCATTCAGAGATCCTCACTGAACTTCTGGAGTGAGTTTGCTGCACTGAAAGTAAAGGGGCCGAATAATAATGCACGCCCCACTTTTCAGTTTTTTATTTTTTACAAAAATTTAAAATAACCAATATATTTCGTTCCACTTCATGATTGTGTCCATTTGTTGTTGATTCTTCACCAAAAAATTTAAATTTTATATCTTTATGTTTGAAGCCTGAAATGTGGCAAAAGGTTGAAAAGTTCAAGGGGGCCGAATACTTTCGCAAGGCACTGTATTTCTGGTGCACAAGACCTCTGGACCACCAGGGACAGCAGAGTACTGTTGTTTTTGTTTTTGATTTTTTTCACCTCCCCCAGCCTAATTAAAAAAAAAAAAAAAAATAACAAATCCTGGACAATGTCTCTAAAGTACATAAGCAACAGAGAAAAGTGATGGGACTTTTTGTTTTTCTATTGAAAACCTGTTTGAAACTTGTAGTAAAAAGGTTGAACTCATAGCTAGGAGCAGGTAATATTGTAAAAAGCAAAAACTAGAGTAGGTTTGTATAGACACTAAATCAATTTTACCTGGGAGCAGATTTTTCTGTTCTGGTATTTAATCGTCTTCCTACACATTGCTTTGCGTTATTATATTGCAAATGATCTGGTGAAATTGTGGCTGAGTAATACATTCCACATATCCTGTAGTCAGTTCATCTTGTTTAACGCCTTCAGTCTAGCACAAAGACTGATCGGGGGGGAGAATCTATATTCTGTTCCCTTGTGATGAGTGATCAGTATTATTATAATATAATTGTTTTATGTATTAAACACTTCTCGCTGACTAAGTTGCTCTGCTCCTGTAATTGCTGTTCCAGGGTGTGTACAGCAGAATTCCAGGAATAAATTTTGCTGTATTATCTACTGGATGATAAATCTAAGAAGATGAATTACTTGTGACAAATATTTTATTGTGCTGTCTGATGTCCTGCATTATTAATACCGGCTTCTCCTTTATAACACCAAATTCTACTTAATTGCAGTAGTCCCTGTATTGTCCGTCCATTTATTTTATATGAAGCGTTTTCATTTCCATGCACATGTTGTACAAGGATTTATGAATCCATAACTCAATTTTATGTTAATTATCTATTTATAATAAACTGGGAATTTATTACTGATAATAGACTTAACATTTGTTTATGGCATTTGGCCGTCCCTATGGATGCAATAGGCTACTTATGCATCTGGTTTGGAAGCAAGGATGTAACCAGAAAAGGCTGGACCCCATTGCAGACTTTTGAATGGTTATCCCCCCTCCTCTGCCTAACCACCCAGATTCTGCAGCCTTTATCAGCCATACTTATTTACATAGTTACATAGTAGGGTTGAAAAAAAGACATATCTCTATCAAGTCAAGTTCAACCAGGGGATGGAAAAGGGGGGGGGGGGTTACATGCAATAGCTTTCCCCATGTTTTGTGCATTAGATAGCTAGATATTTGTAAATAATGAGGAAAAAAACTAAATATATATATATATATATTGCTGTCAAAATTTCTCAGTTTTAGTCCTCTGTGATCATATGTGATAACTAGATTGCAGTGGTACTGCTTCCATATTCCAGATTCCACATGGCTATACTGTCCGATGGTAGTTACATGCCTATGGACAAAGAAAACATGTGGCCTAGAGCCATTACATAATGTAGCCCCATGCCCAACAAAAAAAACCCCGGAGTTTCTTTACTGCACTGTATCATGTCTTCGCTTTATCTGAAACTGAATCTCTCAAAGACTGAACTACTGCTGTTTCCACCATCTAATAGATCTGTCCCTGATATCTCCATTGCAGTCTCTGGCCTTACCATAACTCCTAGGCAGTATGCCCGCTGCCTCGGGGTTTTGTTCGACTCAGACCCTTCCTTCCCCCCCTATATCCAATCACTCGCACGCTCATGTCATCTCCACCTCAAAAACATCTCCAGAATCTGCCCTTTCCTTACCACAAATACACTAAAGACACTTATTGTTGCCATATTCACTCTCGCCTTGACTACTGTAACTCCTTACTAATCAGTCTTCCCCTTACTAAACTCTCCCCTCTACAATCTATTCTGAATGTGGCGGCGAGGCTCATCTATCAGTCTAGATGCTATAGCGATGCCTCCGGTCTGTGCCGGTCACTACATTGGCTGCCTATTCAATACAGAATACAATATAAACTTATCACCCTCATCCACAAGGCTCTCCATAATGCTACACCTCCCTACATTTCCTCCCTAATCTCTGTCTATCGCCCAACCCGTACTCTCCGTTCACTCAATGACCTAAGACTAACATCCTCTATTATCAGAACCTCCCACGCTCATATACAAGACTTCTCCCGAGTTGCACCACTTCTCTGGAATGCTCTATCCTGGACTATTAGATTAACCACCAATTTCCACAGCTTCAAGTGTAAATTAACATATCTTTTCAGACAGGCCTATCACAACTCCTAATGTAAACCCTTCTGTAGTTAGAATCCCTAAAACATAACCTCCTCTGTTCATGCTCTCGCATTACCTCACAGGATATGATGCCGTATCAGTCTCTTAATATATGTCCAGGCACCATCTGCACGTTAAGGGACACGACTGATGACGGCTCATACAGCTTTATATATGTGTAATGACAGTAACCCCTATTACAGAATTGTCTGACCATTGTATAAGCAATGCTACGTCTGTTGCTGCCCCTGCTACTTCTTGTGTCACCCCCTCTACCTCATAGATTGTAAGCTCTTGCGAGCAGGGCCCTCAGTCCCAGTGTGGGAATTGACTATTTCTTTGTAATGTATCTTTTTTTGTCCGTACTTGAACCCTACAAATTGTACAGTGCTGCGGAATATGTTGGCGCTATATAAATAAAATGTATTATTATTATTACTGTGGAATGCTCTGCCTTAAGAAATTGTAATAGTTCATTAGTTGAAGGAAGGCAGGGCCTAGATATCTATCTTTAAGTTATGGGCACTACATTGCTGGAGATGAATCATTGATCAAGGCATTTATTCTGATTAACATATTCAGAGCTCGATCGGAATATTACTATGTTGCTGTCTTATGGATCAAGGGCTAAAGTTTATCCAGCCTTTTAAAATTGATGGCCTATCAATAGCCAGTCAGCTGTTTGCAGGGGGCGCAGTGCTTGGGCAAGTGCTGCAGGGTTTTTCAGTGTTTACGTAAGTCCAGGACACTGTTAGTACTCAGAACACTGTTCAACACACAAAGTAGCCCCTATTAAAAGTACAGTGTTCTGAGAACGAATAATGTCCTGGACCAAAGTAAATGTTGAAGAGGCTGCAGCTCTTGCCCCATCACCATGGTCACTTCAGGTGTTTTACAGTACCAGCAAAGTGAATGAGATTCTGGCTAATCTTGTCCACAAATTACAGAAAAAATACCACTATGGAAAAGTTGCGTTTTCAAAGACGTAGCATGTCAATTATACCTGCAGAAACGCTTGTGTTTTCCCTGTAGGTTTAATAAGGGAATAAAATCCGCAGAGGAAAGCTCCATGAAAAGCGATGCATTTCTACTGTGGTGTTTTTTGGTTTTTTTTTGGTTTTTTTTTCCGCATCTTTTTTTAGCCGCTTTTCGCAATGTGGGGCCTTAGCCTCAAACAGCTAAATGGCACTAATACTGGGAGTTGGGCCCCCAATCCTGTGTTTACTTTAAACAAAATAGCATTAAAGACCACATGTCTGAAGCCTGCCCAAGATACCTACTTTGTGAGTTACACAGTGCTAGAAGTAAACTTTTTATTTCAGACACTTAGCCGCCAAACCCTAAATTAACATTCATTATGTTTATGACATTTTACTAAAACACTCTTTTTAATTAAAATGTAAAAATGTCCTTTCAAAAAAGACAAAAATTTAATTAAACTGTCATATTATTTGCAGAATGTGTTTTAATTGGCACCTTTAACAGCATTTTATCTGAACGAAGTGACATTTTATTTCTTTATCGTTCAGTTTGGCAATTCTTATGTAACTAGAGTAGTACACAAATGCTGTGAGTTATTTACAATGCAAGGATGTCATGTTTGGTGCATTAGTTATATGCCACTGCGTATTGCTTATTGATTTCATATATAATTGACTTTGTGAAAGGGACAGAATAGATGACTGTTGTAGTTAGTTATTTCCTGTTGTTCTTTGAATACCATTTCACAATTTGTGTATGTATAATACGTGTGTGTAGATATGTGTATGATGCAACAAAGTATGCAGTATATAGTACTTTGTAATAAAACTCTTTGCTTTACTTAACTGATTCTGAATAACTCTACATATTAGACTTTGCTCACATGGTGGTTTTGCTATTCAGGTAGGGTTTCAAGGAACGGAACCCTAATAGAGCACACACTGACCTTTGTGGACTATCCAGTTTCTATCAAGATTTGTTGGCAATTATTTAAAAAACGGTCGGGGGCGAAATGCAGACTCCTTTTTTCTCATAGGTTGTGTCTGATTTCACCTCTGATATATTACAACAGGAATACTTTTTATGTTACTAATGGAGAATGTATAGAAATATTCTCTATTAAGTAACTAAGGCTTAAAGAAACCTGTATAAATGTAGTTGTATAGTATTTTGCCTTCTGTTCAGAAATCTCCAAATGCCTGTGTTTTATATTTCAGCAGCAATGTGAAAACAAAGTAATATTTGTTTCTCTCGGTGTTGTGATTTTATCACATTTTTCAGTTTAAGGTATTGTGTGATGTAATATATATAGCATTGTTTTTTTTCGTAATGTCCACAAATTATATTGCTGTCTGCTGGCAGCGGTCTGCTCAAGGGCATCCACGTATCAACATAAGGTCTTATGTCAGTGTTTTGTATGTGTTTGTAAGCCAACACCAGAAGGGGAGACTAGACAGAGATGAGGTAGACTATATGGGCAAAAGTATTGGGACACCTACACATTACAAATACAGGACCTTTTATGACGTCTCATTCTAAATCCATAGGCATACCTAAATACCATATGCAGGTAAAACTGCTTCCATTCTTCTGGGATGGCTTTTTCCAATATGTTGGAGTGTGTCTAGGAATTTTTTCTTATTCATTCCAGAAGAACATTTGTGAAGTATGACAACAACGTTGGACCTAGGGGCCTGGCTTACAGTCTCCATTCTAGTTCATACCAGAGGTGTTTTATTGGGTTACGGTCAGGGCGTTGTGCAGGCAGTTCAAGTTGTTCCGCAAAAGACTCACCCACATCTTGCTTTGTGCACTGGAGCACAGTGTGTAGGAACAACTTTATGTTCCAGCATGACAAAGTTGGAAACAAAAATGTCTTTCCCTTCCCTGGAACTAACACTGACCAAAATGTTGACTTGTGAATAAACTGCAGAGCAAACCAAAAGTAATATGTGAGATGGCATCACTCCGCCCCCAGTGCACCAACTGGCTCATTTGTTAAAGACTTCAAAGTTTTTGTTTTTTTGTGTTTTTCTTCAAATCTAGAAAAGTGATATGGTGTAATGTGCTCTCTTACATGGTGGTGATAGCTGAATATGCTTGGGGGAGGTGGTAGACTTCCTTTAATTGTCTTGAACTGTGTTTTGAATATTAGAAAAATCATCTAGAATATGAATTTAATCCACTCCATCAGGTGGTGTATATATGGTCGTCTTCTGATATCCTGAACTGGTTGCAGCTGTAGTATGTAATGTGATCTCACCATTTGGTCTAAGACTAGATATTAGTCTTCAAATTACAACTTTCTACCTACATTTTCTTCATTCCATGTGGTATTTTATAGTTGTTTACAGTACAGAAGATACAGCATAACTGTATAATATGTGATCATTTTATCATATTTTTACTGATGTTATAAACTGTGATTCGAGGTTAGATTCTTCTAGTATGAAGCAGAAGTTTTTGCATTGCATTTCTTATATGTACGTCATTGACAGCATTAAAATGGGTCTGTTCCAGTAGCGTGTAATGAGATATAAGTGGAGTTGTAATGGTTTACTGCCCAGATCTATGTTTATGAAGATGCACATGTCTTTATCTGAGCTTTCATGTTGTGAATAGATGAGATAATTTTAAGAACAAAAAGAAATGTGTTATTGGAAATGAAACTGCAACAAACTGACAGCAATGTGGTTTATTGAAGGGCTTGTCAGTTTCAGATAACCCATTGTATTATCTTCTATTCCGGCATTCTGAGCTGTTTACAACTCAGCTACTATAGACACGTTACCGGCTGACACATCGCTGCAGAGGCCAGGGAATTGGGACTAAGTGATGCTATTTTGTGATGTGAAGCTGCACTGGTTGGCATTTTTTATTGTGGGTTTACAAATTGTGTGAATAAAGAAAATACACCCCAAGTAAAACTGTGTATATGTATGTGTGTGTGTGTGTGTGTGTATATATGTGTGTGTGTGTGTGTGTGTGTGTGTATATATATATATATATATATATATATATATATACAGTCATATGAAAAAGTTTGGGCACCCCTATTAATCTTAATCATTTTTAGTTCTTAATATTTGGGTGTTTGCAACAGCCATTTCAATTTGATATATCTAATAACTGATGGACACAGTAATATTTCAGGATTGAAATGAGGTTTATTGTACTAACAGAAAATGTGCAATATGCATTAAACCAAAATTTGACCGGTGCAAAAATTTGGGTACCCTTATCATTTTATTTATTTGAATACTCCTAACTACTTTTTACTGACTTACTGAAGCACAAAATTGGTTTTGTAACCTCACTGAGCTTTGAACTTCATAGCCAGGTGTATCCAATCATGAGAAAAGGTATTTAAGGTGGCCAATTGCAAGTTGTTCTCCTATTTGAATCTCCTCTGAAGAGTGGCATCATGGGCTCCTCAAAACAACTCTCAAATGATCTGAAAACAAAGATTGTTCAACATAGTTGTTCAGGGGAAGGATACAAAAAGTTGTCTCAGAGATTTAACCTGTCAGTTTCCACTGTGAGGAACATAGTAAGGAAATGGAAGACCACAGGGACAGTTCTTGTTAAGCCCAGAAGTGGCAGGCCAAGAAAAATATCAAAAAGGCAGAGAAGAAGAATGGTGAGAACAGTCAAGGACAATCCACAGACCACCTCCAAAGAGCTGCAGCATCATCTTGCTGCAGATGGTGTCACTGTGCATCGGTCAACAATACAGCACACTTTGCACAAGGAGAAGCTGTATGGGAGAGTGATGCGAAAGAAGCCGTTTCTGAAAGCACGCCACAAACAGAGTCGCCTGAGGTATGTAAAAGCACATTTGGACAAGCCAGCTTCATTTTGGAAGAAGATCCTGTGGACTGATGAAACAAAGATTGAGTTGTTTGGTCATACAAAAAGGCGTTATGCATGGCGTCAAAAAAACACAGCATTCCAAGAAAAACACTTGCTACCCACTGTAAAATTTGGTGGAGGTTCCATCATGCTTTGGGGCTGTGTGGCCAATGCCGGCACCGGGAATCTTGTTAAAGTTGAGGGTCGCATGGATTCAACTCAGTATCAGCAGATTCTTGAGAATAATGTACAAGAATCAGTGACGAATTTGAAGTTACGCCGGGGATGGATATTTCAGCAAGACAATGATCCAAAACACAGCTCCAAATCTACTCAGGCATTCATGCAGAGGAACAATTACAATGTTCTGGAATGGCCATCCCAGTCCCCAGACCTGAATATCATTGAACATCTGTGGGATAATTTGAAGCGGGCTGTCCATGCTCGGCGACCATCAAACTTAACTGAACTGGAATTGTTTTGAAAAGAGGAATGGTCAAAAATACCTTCATCCAGGAACTGATTAAAAGCTACAGGAAGCGACTAGAGGCTGTTATTTTTGCAAAAGGAGGATCTACTAAATATTAATGTCACTTTTCTGTTGAGGTGCCCATACTTTTGCACCGGTCAAATTTTGGTTTAATGCATATTGCACATTTTCTGTTAGTACAATAAACCTCATTTCAATCCTGAAATATTACTGTGTCCATCAGTTATTAGATATATCAAATTGAAATGGCTGTTGCAAACACCCAAATATTAAGAACTAAAAATGATTAAGATTAATAGGGGTGCCCAAACTTTTTCATATGACTGTATATATGAAGAAATAAAGTATATCTGCTTTGATTAATGAATTCAGTCCATGTCCACAAATAGTCAGTGCCCAATGGTCGAGGGTAGTTTCCCCATACATAGTATTTAGTTACCCTCTTAGCTCCAGGAGTAACTAAATACTATCCAACAAGACATTGCTTATATATCATATAGCACTTACTCACCTGCCAGTGTAATCCAGACAACTCCAAAGTACAGAAGCTATCTGTAACGTCCTTGCCTGTCTGGGCTTTGGCACCGTCCTCCGGGCGCACGCTGCGGCACAGGAGGCGTGCCCGGTTGTGATTCTTTCCTTTTGGGTTTTTCTTGTATTGTCTGAACACTGTCCTATTCCCTCACCTCCTTATTGATTTTTCCACCATGCCCTTCTCCTTCACCTTGCTCTCCCCCTGCTCCACTAACAGTTAACTTTAGTCCTCCTTTGTGATTGACAGCCTATCCTCCTATCAAGTCTGGGGCGGGTTCTTTCTCCCTATTTATTGTGTGCTCACTTTCCCATTGGTGCTTGCTATTGCATTTTGCTTACTGGCTATACTCCTTGTTCCTTGTTACCTGCTCTTCTGATTTTCTGACCACTGGCTTACCTTTGACTATTCTCTTGGATTTTGACTCTGTACTGCATTGCTCGATTGTTACCGACCCCTTGGCTAGCTGACCTCCCTTTGTTGTTGTGCGTCCTGTCTGTGTTCTGTGTTATCCCTTATTATAAGGAGGGACTGTCGACTGGTTGCTGGCTGTCACCTAGGACAGATCGGGAAAGTTAGCCAGGGACAGTGGGGGGATTCAGCTTAGGGTCCACTGTCTTGTTGTGCCCCTCCCCCCTAAGTTCTCCAGCAGCTACTGGGGAATCGCTCCTCTAGTGATTCCCTTACACTATCACTGTCCTATATTGGGTAGTAAATAACCATAGAGGTGTGTATTTGCCTGTGGGAATGGGTTATCTTCTGGTACTACTTTCATGTGTTCCTATTAATGTGGAAATGAATCTGCTGCAATGTGAGTATACTGGTATGGTCATGCAGTGGAATTTTCATACAGATTTGGAAGCGTTTGCCATGCTGAAATGCACAACAAATTCACATTCTATTGTTTTCAGTAGGAATCTGCTTTGCTGATTTTATGGCCACAGATTTTTCTCTGTGTGTATTTTAACTCTACATCTAAAAGTGATATGTTGCTTATTAATGTGGATTCTGCACCAAAACCAAGGTAGGTTGTCACTGAATAGAGACACATGTAATAAATGGCTCATTTTATCTACAATCATTCAGAACTAAAAATCACCAGAGCTACATTGCTGACTTCTTTAGCTTTGGGGCTTTAATACACCATCTGGGAAGAAAGTACTAATACCAGACACCATACAGCAGAGGTCCCCCAAACCCTGTGCCACAGCCCAGTACCGGGTCGTGGATCACCTGGTACAGGGCCACAGGTTCCCTCAGGCTACCTCACCCCATGCTTTGAAATGTACAATTATTGTACTTGCAGAGCATTGATAGGGTGGGCGGGACCTATTCTTCCACACAGCCTGTGCGCATGGTTTATATTCTTCCCAGTGGTACCATAGAATAGGTAGTCAAAGTTCCAGGAGGAAAGAATAAGATGCGCACAGGCTGTGTGCAGGAGGAGGTCCCGCCCACCCTATCACTGCTCTGTTAGTACAATATAACTATACAGATCAATATTCTGGGGGAAGTGGTAAGTGGGGGAAGGGGACTATTACCTATGGGGGGTGCAATTAGATTACTATTACAGTAATAGTGCCCCCCCCACAGGTAACAGCATTACATATGTGGGGGACTATTATCTGTGGGGGGCATTATTAGGACACTATTACTGTAATAGTGCCCCCCACAGGTAATAGCATAACTTATGTGTGGGGAGGGGAACTATTACCTGTGGTGGGGGGTGGTATTAGGGCACTGTTACAGAAACAGTGCCCCTATACATGTAACAGCATTACTTATGTGGGTGGGCTTTTACGTGTGGGGAGAACTATTAGGTCACTATTACAGTAATAGTGCCCCCCCACAGGTAATAGGATTACTCATGTGAGGAGGCTATTGCACATGTAGGGGGCCACTATTATATGTGGGGTGGCTCTGCAACCCAAATCCCGCTCTCATCCAGCACCATCCTCCACCCCACCACCTGCCAGGCCAAGGCAAAATTGTCTTCACTGTAACTGGTGTTTGGTGCAAAAAAGGTTGGGAACCGCTGCTGTGCAGTAACCTGATATAGGTAAACCAACAAACTATGATGTAATAGAGATCGTTATTATAGTTAAGGCTATGTTCACACTGAGGGTTCACTTCAGTAGAGTTTTGTTTCTAGCTGGGAGTCCAAGTAGTCTTTCCTAGTCTTTTTGCACCAGTCCCTCATTTTGTGGGGATGCTTTGTAGGGAAGGAATGGTGAAATTATTAAATTAGATGGCAACAAGAGGGAGGAAAATTATCTGGAAATAATAGAAGCAACATCTCGGACACCAGCCAGGAAGTTAAAGCTTGGGTACATACGAGTCTTCCAAATCGACCCCAAGGATACTTCTAAAGTTGTGGCAATATGGGCAGAACTGAAAAAGCATGTGCAAGCAAGAAGGCTTGACTCTGTTACACAGGAAGAATGGGCCATAAAATGAAATAAATCTTTGTGGGAGTTGTCAGTTTTCTGGGGTACAGGGAATAAAAGAAAAAGAAAAAGACACAATTTATGAGCAAATAACACAAATTGCGACTTTTGCACCTTGCTTGTCACATTTGAATTAGGTGATGGGGGGGAAACGGTAACATCTAAGCCCAACAGATTTACTATAACTTGCACCATTGACACAAATTGTAGCTAAAATTTATTCCAGCCCCTGGTATGGAACCTCCCGCCATGCAACAGAAGTGAGTCTGTTATCAGACCCTAGCATATTAGCCCAGTCCCACAGACAGATGAGTTTGGGTCACCTGAATCACAGTGTTTTCCCCTTGTGAATCGATGCCTCCGTTGCTAAAATTTTTGTGACTAATTCTGGTGCATCTGCCACCAGCACTCTGTCATAAGAACAGTGTACGATGCACCACTCTTAATAAAGCTTCTCTATTTCCAGTAGTATTCTAATTTTTTTCACATTGGGAATGTTTACTTGGAGTAAGTGTCAGCAATTGATGAATGTGGCTAAGGTATATGTAAACTTATGACTTCAGCTGTATTACTACTACTTCTCCAGGTCTTCCTAAATTGACAATAGGAAAATGCAGCTATTACAACCCCTATTTTCCCTATAGCCATTCAGAAGTGGCAATTTCTAGTTGTCACTTTTGGAAAACCGAGAAGGCAGAAAATGATATAACCTAACAAATAACTGAATAGAATAGACAAAATAAAGACTAGAGGGGACTACATGTATTATATTCTAAAATACCAGTAAATATTTATTTTTACTGGTCTTTTATATTATTTCAAGTGTAAATTCAGTTTGAAGTGTATGTATATGTATGTACTTCCATACAGGAAGCAGCCTACTTGTCAAACAATATCCACATTTTATTCTAAGCAGATGGCTATTTTGTTCCGTTGGTAGAATAACTTGATATTGGCAGCTCTAATTGGGAACTGAAAACCTTATCATTTATACTGAGAACAAGCTCTTGAAATGTGGCTATGGTCTGCGGCTTCCTCCTGGTTCTGCATCTGGAGTTAATGTATATATTGTTCAAACAGAAACCGAGTGATCTGAATGAGAGATACGCATGTGGTCCTTGTTTTATATGCTGGTTACATTTGTAGAGGGAAAGAACATATGGAGACCATAGAAATGCTGATAGCAGTCTTCAGATGTATGTTTTATATTACTTACCAGGATTCTCCTTCTTTGTATGTAGAGGTTGTATATCCTACTTAATATCTTGACTTTGTTTTCTATTCATATTTACACATTACATTCCTCAAGAAAACTGTAAAAACATTGGGATTGTGACTTTTTTAAATAACATTTCTTCAAACCTTTTGCGTCAGTGGTGTTTTTCTGCCACCCTTACCACAGACAGCTGTGATGCAGACAAATGTTGAAAATGTCCTTCACGGCTAAAGGGGACACATTTTATTCCAGTGGAAAGCCAGTGCATTTTCAACCTTTTTGTAGGCATATCTGGCAATTCTGGTTCACCCACAATGCACTTAGTCTGATTTTCATATCCCAAAAAATCTAATTATCTTTGCATTGTTTCATTTGCCTACATGGCACTATTATTGGTTTGGGAGGCATTTTGGACCTTACAGACTGCCTTTAAGAGCAACTTCTGCTGGTACAGGGGTTCTAACAAGACTAGCTTAGAAAATCCTGGTTAGCTTATGTGGTGTTCACATCTGTGGGTTGGTTATTTCCATTGTTCTGATCCATGATGGCTAATCCACAGCTTTTCGGCACAGAAACCATGGCAATAATGAAGAAACTGTGAATATTAAATTCTACAGAGTGTTTGTTTAGTTCTGGAGTGTGTGAGTGTTGTATAAAAGACTCAATTTATATGCATTGCCAGTAGCATTTCAGCAGATTCTGTCAAGCTCTAGGCATGTAATTTGTGTGCCAAATAATGTTTTATTCTGAATCTTCCACAGCAAGTACAAATACCCCCAGGCCTATTCTACCCTTTGCAGTTTAGGCAAGGGCATTTTCAGTATGGGCCACTTTCAAAGGGCAGGGAGTTTGGGAAAACCGAATTATGTTTGGGCAATTTGTTTACAAAAAAAAAAAATAAAAAAAAAAAAAAAAATTAATTTTTTTTTTTTTTTAAAATTTTTTTATTTAAAATAATATTATAAAATTTTGGACCCCCCTTTTTTTTTTTAATTTTTTTTGTTTTAAATTTTTGGGTTTTTACAACCCCTTTTATTTTTTTATATATATTAACTGTTGGGCACAGTAATATTTCAGGATTGAAATGAGGTTTATTTTACTAACAGAAAATGTGCAATATGCATTAAACCAAAATTTGACCGATGCAAAAATTTGGGTACCCTTATCATTTTATTGATTTGAATACTCCTAACTACTTTTTACTGACTTACTGAAGCACAAAATTGGTTTTGTAACCTCACTGAGCTTTGAACTTCATAGCCAGGTGTATCCAATCATGAGAAAAGGTATTTAAGGTGGCCAATTGCAAGTTGTTCTCCTATTTGAACCTCCTCTGAAGAGTGGCATCATGGGCTCCTCAAAACAACTCTCAAATGATCTGAAAACAAAGATTGTTCAACATAGTTGTTCAGGGGAAGGATACAAAAAGTTGTCTCAGAGATTTAACCTGTCAGTTTCCACTGTGAGGAACATAGTAAGGAAATGGAAGACCACAGGGACAGTTCTTGTTAAGCCCAGAAGTGGCAGGCCAAGAAAAATATCAGAAAGGCAGAGAAGAAGAATGGTGAGAACAGTCAAGGTTAATCCACAGACCACCTCCAAAGAGCTGCAGCATCATCTTGCTGCAGATGGTGTCACTGTGCATCGGTCAACAATACAGCACACTTTGCACAAGGAGAAGCTGTATGGGAGAGTGATGCGAAAGAAGCCGTTTCTGAAAGCACGCCACAAACAGAGTCGCCTGAGGTATGCAAAAGCACATTTGGACAAGCCAGCTTCATTTTGGAAGAAGGTCCTGTGGACTGATGAAACAAAGATTGAGTTGTTTGGTCATACAAAAGGCGTTATGCATGGCGTCAAAAAAACACAGCATTCCAAGAAAAACACTTGCTACCCACTGTAAAATTTGGTGGAGGTTCCATCATGCTTTGGGGCTGTGTGGCCAATGCTTGTTAAAGATTCAACTCAGTATCAGCAGATTCTTGAGAATAATGTACAAGAATCAGTGACGAATTTGAAGTTACGCCGGGGATGGATATTTCAGCAAGACAATGATCCAAAACACAGCTCCAAATCTACTCAGGCATTCATGCAGAGGAACAATTACAATGTTCTGGAATGGCCATCCCAGTCCCCAGACCTGAATATCATTGAACATCTGTGGGATAATTTGAAGCGGGCTGTCCATGCTCGGCGACCATCAAACTTAACTGAACTGGAATTGTTTTGTAAAGAGGAATGGTCAAACATACCTTCATCCAGGATCCAGGAACTGATTAAAAGCTACAGGAAGCGACTAGAGGCTGTTATTTTTGCAAAAGGAGGATCTACTAAATATTAATGTCACTTTTCTGTTGAGGTGCCCATACTTTTGCATCGGTCAAATTTTGGTTTAATGCATATTGCACATTTTCTGTTAGTACAAGGGGGAAGTAAACCAAACTCATTTCAAACCTAAAATATTATTTTTTCCATCAGTTATTAAATATATCAAATTGAAAAGGCCTTTTCAAACACCCAAATATTTAGAACTAAAAATGATTAAGATTAATAGGGGTGCCCAAACTTTTTCATATGACTGTATATATATATATATATATATATATATATATATATATATATATATATATATATATATATATACGTACAGTACAACCAAAAGTTTGGACACACCTTCTCATTGCAAGAGTTTTCTGTATTTTCATGACTATAAAAATTGTAGATTCACACTGAAGGCATCAAAACTATGAATTAACACATGTGGAATTATATACTTAACAAAAAAGTGTGAAACAACTGAAAATACGTCTTACATTCTAGGTTCTTCAAAGTAGCCACCTTTTGCTTTGATTACTGCTTTGCACACTCTTGGCATTCTCTTGATGAGCTTCAAGAGGTAGGTCACCTGAAATGGTCTTCCAACAGTCTTGAAGGAGTTCCCAGAGATGCTTAGCACTTGTTGGCCCTTTTGCCTTCACTCTGCGGTCCAGCTCACCCCAAACCATCTCGATTGGGTTCAGGTCTGGTGACTGTGGAGGCCAGGTCATCTGGCGTAGCACCCCATCACTCTCCTTCTTGGTCGAATAGCCCTTACACTGTCTGGAGGTGTGTTTGGGGTCACTGTCCTGTTGAAAAATAAATGATGGTCCAACTAAACGCAAACCGGATGGAATAGCATGCCACTGCAAGATGCTGTGTTAACCATGCTGGTTCAGTATTCCTTCAATTTTGAATGAATCCCCAACAGTGTCACCAGCAAAACACCCCCACACCATCAGACCACCTCCTCCATGCTTCACGGTGGGAACCAGGCATGTAGAGTCCATTCGTTCACCTTTTCTGCGTCGCACAAAGACATGGTGGTTGGAACCAAAGATCTCAAATTTGGACTCATCAGACCAAAGCACAGATTTCCACAGGTCTAATGTCCATTCCTTGTGTTCTTTAGCCCAAACAAGTCTCTTCTGCTTGTTGCCTGTCCTTAGCAGTGGTTTCCTAGCAGCTATTTTACCATTAAGGCCTGCTGCACACAGTCTCCTCTTAACAGTTGTTGTAGAGATGTGTCTGCTGCTAGAACTCTGTGTGGCCTTGACCTGGTCTCTAATCTGAGCTGCTGCTAACCTGCGATTTCTGAGGCTGGTGACTCGGATGAACTTAGCCTCCGCAGCAGAGGTGACTCTTGGTCTTCCTTTCCTGGGGCGGTCCTCATGTGAGCCAGTTTCTTTGTAGCGCTTGATGGTTTTGGCCACTGCACTTGGGGACACTTTCAAAGTTTTCCCAATTTTTCGGACTGACTGACCTTCATTACTTAAAGTAATGATGGCCACTCGTTTTTCTTTACTTAGCTGCTTTTTTTCTTGCCATAATACAAATTCTAACACTCCATTCAGTAGGACTATCAGCTGTGTATCCACCTGACTTCTGAACAACACAACTGATGGTCCCAACCCCATTTATAAGGCAAGAAATCCCACTTATTAAACCTGACAGGGCACACCTGTGAAGTGAAAACCATTTCAGGTGACTACCTCTTGAAGCTCATCAAGAGAATGCCAAGAGTGTGCAAAGCAGTAATCAAAGCAAAAGGTGGCTACTTTGAAGAACCTAGAATATAAGACATATTTTAAGTTGTTTCACACTTTTTTGTTAAGTATATAATTCCACATGTGTACATTCATAGTTTTGATGTCTTCAGTGTGAATCTACAATTTTTATAGTCATGAAAATACCGAAAACTCTTGGAATGAGAAGGTGTGTCCAAACTTTTGGTCTGTACTGTGTGTATATATATGTGTATGTATATATATATATATATATATATATATATATATATATATATATATAAATAATTTTTTTTTTTTTTTTTTTTTTTTTTTTATAAAAAGAAAGTTTCTTCAATCTACTTTAATGCCTGTAAAGGTTGGGCCAGGAAATTCTTATTTGTTGGATGTCAACATCTGACTACAATATAAAGTATAGACTAAACCATTGTGATGGATAGATAAATCTGTCATAGATTGTCTATGCTAGGAGAGATGCAGTGTGTCCTGAGAAAGAGGGACCGTCCTGCTTAGAATGGGACATCTATGGGGCACTGAGAGGCACTGATCTAGGGAAACTCCATTAGCCACCCATATTGGCTGATTATTTCACTCTCCCTGCCCACTACATGCCCATAATATTGAGTTTGCACTTGTGATATTATTACTGTTTTTATAGACAGTAAAAAGCAAAGTAAGTTTTGAAAAAAAGCAAAATAGTGCCAAAAACAATATTATTCCAACAAAGCACTGAAATCCGAACATTGCACTAAGACAATTACTCTGCGTGGTGGTAAAAATCTTGTTAGTGGCTTAGGTTTTTCCTCTTTGCCTTGTACAGCCTTGGCTTTTTTTTTTTTTTTAATCTTTAAAGGATTTCATGTGACTATGGATGGCAAACCCTCCTGTTTGTTACGTATCTAATAGAGGTCATTTTTATGCAGGCTGCATGCTTACAGTCAGGTATGTTATATGGCAGGATGTGGACTTACTGATATGATTTTTCACTGGTACTGTATATAGAATAATAGCGGGCGCTTTCTAACGATTAACTTTACAGAGTATGTCTTTTTAAAGTGGCTGAGGATATTATTGTTTGGGGTGATGCCATGAAATACCATATACTGTTTTCGATGTAGATACACTTTTATTACTTTATAGTGGGTTAATGTAAGAAAATTTGTTGTGACTTATTCTGTACTAAGATATATATATATATATATGGTGTGTGTGTGTGTGTGTGTGTGTGTGTGTGTGTGTGTGTGTGTGTGTGTTTATTTATATGTACACTGTTTGGGGACATGTGTATGTTTAGAAATATGAAAGTGCACCTTTAAAAAAAAAAAAAAAAAATGCATTCAAAGAGCTCCTCCCTTTTTATATTAAATATATTCATATCAATATGGTATTTTGTTTTGTGAATTTCCATAATTTCATGTATTTAGGGGGAAGTGAACTAAATACTGAAAGCACAGTAAGAATAGAAGCATAGCGGTGGGACAGTAATAAGAGTGGTATGATGTCAGAGACTGCAAGTGCAGTAGTGTGTGTGTGTGTGTGTGTGAGAGACTGTTCAGCTTTAAAAAATTTTCTATGCGATCTCAAAAACTCCAGTGCAAGATACTTAAACAAAAAAAGTCACAAAAAAAACTTTGTCTCTTTCTATTGATCACTTATGTTGTAAAAGAAAGAGATGTTATAATAGAAGCGTCAGGTGTTTTGTGTTTTCTCTATACTGAATATTTCTTGGCCCTATTCAGCATTTACTTGCTGCAGTGCTCCCCAGAAATGTGGCCAGGCTTGTTGGAGGAGCTTGTTACCCCTCAGCCAAGACAGCCATTGTCTCTATCTCCTGTATTAATATACACAAACACACAAATATCTATGCTTTTTTGAGTGATTATAAAGATTAGTGCTTGTTTTCTCTAAAGTAATGCGAACACTGCTTATACTATACATGTTACTACTAACGTTTTTATCTCTATACGTTATGAAAAAGTCTGCCAAGTTACAAAAAGTCTGTGCAGCCATAGCTTATAGTCAGCTAGGATTTATATCAAGCAGAAAAGCTACAATAATCTGTTCTGGTATGTCATTACCTTTTCTTTTCCTTTTCTAAGGGAAGCTGTTTTATCTCCTGCATTAGGCAGCCGCATTATTCGCTAATTCATAATATCACGTTAGCATTGGTTCCCTTTACAAATCACTTCTGAACATAGAGGAGCGCAGAGAGAAGAAAATAAAACTACCTGTGATTCACTGCAGGAGCCGTTAGAAGAATACAGGTACTGTGAATAGCAGCCTGGATTCTGAGTGGCATTCTTACAGAAGTCTAATGGACATTGTAACATTGAACATATACTGTACATACTGTACAATATCATTAAATGTGCTAGTTATGTATGCCTTTAATAGAATAGTTAAAAGCATACAGTTATGCAACCTTTCTTAGTTTTCCATTGTAAAAGATATGAATTTAGCAAGTAGCTTTGATAGAAAGTTATCCTACCTTTTTTTTTTTTTTTTTTTTTTACAAATGTTGCAGATTTTAATTAAAATGGTTTGTCCTTTTTCAGCAAACAAATGTTATTGTTTTATATAATTTTCCAATATACTTTCTGTATCACTTCCTTACAGTTTTCTAGATCTCTCCTTGCTGTCATTATTTGTTTACTTCCAGTGGATAAAAATCAGTCCACGGTCATGTGATGTACAGTCCATGGTCATGTGATGAACACACAGGTGCACAGCTTGTTATCAGCCAGATGTCTGATTCAGTGTCCATCACATGACCATGGACTGATTTTTATCCACTGGAACTTAACTATGAATAACAGCAATCAGAGATCTAGAAAACCATGAGGAATTGATACAGAAAGTATATTGAAAAACCCTTACAGCCATAAAGCCATGCCCATACAATCAGCCGTGGGAGTCCAGAGGTTATTGATAGAGGGGGCGTCCTCTTTGAGCACATCAGTGTAGACGAGTTGGAATGGCTATAATGGTTATATACCTATTAGGCCATGCCAAAAGTACAGCCTACTATCAGTTTATTACTTTGGTATACTAAGCATTCAAGCGCATTATACAAGTGCTTAGTAGATTACAATTTGAATTCCTTTATTGGTGCTAAAATACAAATTTTAATAATGCTTAAAGTTTTTAAGAAAAGAGAGAAAAAAAAAAGCATTTATCCATAATAAGTTATGGTTCACAATTTGTTCCATGCATGTTTTAATATTGTGCATAAGGCAAAACCTAAAAAACCTCTTTTGTATCACCGCCATTGTGCAGCCTGTAGAATAAAGGTAACCTATTAATGCCGAACAATAAACAGATTAAACTTTTAAAATGTAAAAATCAATGGCAGAATGTTATTTTTCCCTATTTCCCTTTAAAAAGAAAATTGGTAAGTTATGTGTACTCCAAAATGTTTATTCCCCTTAAAAAAAAAAAAAAAAAAAATCTTCCAACTGTGTTCTCATAGAAAAAAACATATTGCTGTCTGAATGCTTCAATGCAATAACTCAAAACATCCTATGGTTCTTAATGCCAACATAATATGGTCCTTAAAGGGTTAAAGAGGACCTGTAAACTAGCAGTTATTATAGTTCATTGCATTATAAAATCATTTTTTGGACTTTTTATTTTATTTTTTTTTTTTGTTATTTTGTTTAATCTCCCCGAACAGTGTCCTTGTAAAGGTCATAATGAGGTGATAATATAGACAGTGATTATCTTCTTGGAGAAACCTGCAAAAACTGGTTACCATAGCAAGAACAGAGAATTATCTTGAGACAGCAGCTCTGTGTCTAATGCCATGAACACCATCAAAATAGGAGAGAACATTCTGTCTTCTACCTTTCAGTGTTGTGTTTTAGGTGTTAAGATGACTGACGGATACTCCTTATCCACAATGCACCCTAACTTGTGACCTGTACGGCCACTCACCATGAAGTATAGTATTATGGTAGTCTACGTGATATCAATAATTATTGATACAATGTATATAATAGGGACAATTACTTTATATAATGATGGAACATGAGAATATAATTACAGACTGCCCTTGAGCTTAAGTGCCTTCATCCCACCTTGACCTCTCAGGTTCACAGGGAGCCTCTTGGTGTTTTTGGAAGGTGATCGCACAATATAGGCTCACAGCAGTCTCCACATCACCTCATCTTCTAACATACAAGATAATAAGCAATTTAATTGTGTTTTATGGAACATACTGTTTTTCTTGGCCAGCAATGGGATATCTACAATGGTGTGATCCTAATGTGCTATGTAATAATCTCAGCCAGTAGTCTCATATTGATGTGGGAATGACAATATGCAACTCTCCAGAAGCAACTCTCCAGAAACAATATTCTATAAACTGTCTGGTGAGCACAAATGAACTTGGAGCTATGAACATGTAACCTTTCACACTATATCCAGAAATAATAATCTTGGCTGAGTCAAACTGGTTACTATATGAGGAATAATGACCTCAGAAGGATGGCGAGGCCAATAACAGTGGCTGACCTCTCCCTGGCAGGTTACACGATCGATACAAGACTCATGTTATTTGTGGTTTTATATTAAAAATAAGCAATATGATGATATTGGCTATAATAGCTCTAGCTATAATATTTAGTGATCTTGATATGCTTCATCAGAGGGGAGCATTTGTTATCATAAAAGTAATTGATACCATTTTTATAGTAATAAGGCCAGTAATCTTCTCTTTCTCAACCTTCAGTGAATATAATCTGTGGGAGTTTGTCATTATCTAGTAGTAAGTCCTGAGTCTCCTGAGATGTGTCATTTATTTAGATTAGACTATGTTTGTTCCAATAATGTCAGTGAACTCTATAGAGAATTATTGTCAGGGTGTGGTAGATTTTATGTTGCCAGATACTTAACATTAGGCATCATGCACAAAGTAGACCAGGAGCCTGTAGGGACTAGGAAGACACAAGGAATCCCTATATACAGTGCTGGCCAAAAGTATTGGCACCCCTGCAATTCTGTCAGATAATACTCAATTTCTTCCAGAAAATGATTGCAATCAGAAATGCTTTGGTAATAATATCTTCATTTATTTTGCTTGCAATGAAAAAACACAAAAGAGAATGAAAAAAAAAAAAGTCAAATCATTGATCATTTTACACAAAACTCCAAAAATGGGCCGGACAAAAGTATTGGCACCCTCAGCCTAATACTTGGTAGCACAACCTTTAGACAAAATAACTGCAAACAACCGCTTCCGGTAACCATCAATGAGTTTCTTACAATGCTCTGCTGGAATTTTAGACCATTCTTCTTTGGCAAATTTCTCCAGGTCCCTGAGATTTGAAGGGTGCCTTCTCCAAACTGCCATTTTGAGATCTCTCCACAGGTGTTCTATGGGATTCAGGTCTGGACTCATTGCTGGCCACTTTAGAAGTCTCCAGTGCTTTCTCTCAAACCATTTTCTAGTGCTTTTTGAAGTGTGTTTTGGGTCATTGTCCTGCTGGAAGACCCATGACCTCTGAGGGAGACCCAGCTTTCTCACACTGGGCCTTACATTATGCTGCAAAATTTGTTGGTAGTCTTCAGACTTCATAATGCCATGCACACGGTCAAGCAGTCCAGTGCCAGAGGCAGCAAAGCAACCCCAAAACATCAGGGAACCTCCGCCATGTTTGACTGTAGGGACCGTGTTCTTTTCTTTGAAGGCCTCTTTTTTTTTCCTGTAAACTCTACGTTGATGCCTTTTCCCAAAAAGCTCTACTTTTGTCTCATCTGACCAGAGAACATTCTTCCAAAAAGTTTTTGGCTTTCTCAGGTAAGTTTTGGCAAACTCCAGCCTGGCTTTTTTATGTCTCTGGGTCAGAAGTGGGGTCTTCCTGGGTATCCTACCATATAGTCCCTTTTCATTCAGACGCCGACGGATAGTACGGGTTGACACTGTTGTACCCTCGGACTGCAGGGCAGCTAGAACTTGTTTGGATGTTAGTCGAGGTTCTTTAGCCACCATCCGCACAATCTTTCGTTGAAATCTCTCGTCAATTTTTCTTTTCCGTCCACATTTAGGGAGGTTAGCCACAGTGCCATGGGCTTTAAACTTCTCGATGACGCTGCGCACGGTAGACACAGGAACATTCAGGTCTTTGAAGATGGACTTGTAGCCTTGAGATTGCTCATGCTTCCTCACAATTTTGCTTCTCAAGTCCTCAGACAGTTCTTTGGTCTTCTTTCTTTTCTCCATGCTCAATGTGGTACACACAAGGACACAGGACAGAGGTTGAGTCAACTTTAATCCATTTCAACTGGCTGCAAGTGTGATTTAGTTATTGCCACCACCTGTTATGTGCCACAGGTAAGTAGCAGGTGCTGTTAATTACACAAATTAGAGGAGCATCACATGATTTTTCAAAGGGTGCCAATACTTTTGTCCACCCCCTTTTTTATGTTTGGTGTGGAATTATATCCAATTTGGCTTTTTGACAATTCTTTTTGTGGTTTTCCATTGAAGACAAATTAAATGAAGATATTATTACCAAAGCATTTGTGATTGCAATCATTTTCTGGAAGAAATTGAGTATTATCTGACAGAATTGCAGGGGTGCCAATACTTTTGGCCAGCACTGTAGGCATACCATGTTTTGCCATATGGTGCCTCTGTATAACTCCCCCACTGAATGGACTATGTTTTATTTTTCAATGGGCTCTATACAGCTTGGAACCTTACTACATCACAAATCCTTAATACATCATATGTATAAACCCTAAAGCTTCATGCACATGACAGAGCCATACTATGGAGCCATCAACACTCTTTAGAACGCCATAATACCAGAGTTGATTTTTGTCTTTGAAAAAGGCAAGCTGCAGGAGTTGAAGTGATACTTTGGACAATACTCTGCTTTCTACATAACCTAGGGTCCTGACAGTTATATATGTGATTTGGGCAGTAATTTTGTTGCAGATCAAATATCTTTCAGCAATATAATACACCAAAAGGGTATCTTGAAGCTTCAGGAACTTGAAACTGAATTTTTCTGCTTTACCAAATTCTGCCACAGAATGAAAATCTAGATGTGTTTATTATTGTCAATTAAAGAAATGAAGTGAATGAACAAAAGACAAATCTAAATCCCATCAATATTTGGTGTGACCACCCTTTGCCTTCAAAACAGCATCAGTTTTTCTAGATTCACTTGTACACAGTTTTTGAAGAAACTCAGCAGGGAGGTTGTTCCAAAGATCTTCGAGAACTAAGCACAGATTTTCTGTGGATGTAGGCTTCCTCAGACCCTTCTGTCTCCATGTAATCCCAGACAGACTGGATGATGTTGAGATCAGTGCTCTTGGAGGTCCATATCATCACTTTCAGGACTCCTTCTTCAATGGGTGGACAAACCAAATATTAATATGATTTTGATTTCTCTTTTGTACATTCACTTAGCTTATTTTTGGCCAATTTAAAATGATTAGCACTTCTATTTTTAAAAGCATTCTTACTTTCCAGCATTATTCCCCACACCTACCTAAAATTTTTGCACAGTGCTGTATACAAGCCATGTCAAATAATACCGCAAATACTGCTATCCATTGCTAAAATAACATTTCATAGCATGGGAAAATAATACCTCCATAATAATGTCCAAGCCACCTGGATGCAGTCAAAAACAGTGAAGAATACTCCTTCATTCTCCAAGAGAATGGTAGTTCCAAAACTTGAATCCATACAAAGTTGTGGCATAACCTTGCAATATAAACCATAACCTTGTCGCCAAAAGACCTCAGTTCCCCCAGACCCCCACATGGGAATAAAAATAAGTTTCAACAGAAGTCTGACATCAGATTTGTCCGTATACAGATATTAGCAGTGGTAGTAAGGCAGTAGTGTGTAAGCTTTTCAGACATACTTTTCGTGTGTTTAAAGGGGTTGTCCAGGAATTTTCAATTCATGGCATATCTTTGTAGTGAATCGAAGCTGAGCTTCATTAACAGCACCTGGCCACAATGTAGGGAGTGGAGCCAACTGTGTCCAGGTTCATTCTATGTATAGTATTGGCGTTGGAAACGACTCCTTACAGCTGATCTGCGTGGGGGGCCACCTGTCCTGCTCCCTACTAATCAGATATTTATGGTCTATCCTAAGGGTATGCCATGCATTAAAAATTCTTGAAAACCCCTTTTAAGTGTCAGTTTACATAAATAAAGCTTTTATTCTTTATGTAAATGAATTAAATGGTGAACGTGAGGTATGTTTAAGAAGTTTATTTATTGCCATACACAGCACTGCCTAGTAGTAGGTCCTCTTCAAAGCGAGTCCAAAATACCTACCAAACCAATAATAGTGCCATGTAGGGGCCTTTTAAAGGAATCTGTCAAAAGGGTGAAGAATATTAAAACAACAACACAGTTAGGTCAGGTACACCTGAATATAACACTCACCCCACCCCATTAAAATTTGTGTCTCCATTTCAGAGATATTTTGCTCCATACTGCTATGCTCCACTCTGTTTTAATATACCCTTCTGCTCCCCTTCCTTCCTTAAGTTACAGGGCCAGGGAGCAAAGGTGAAATCTCATCTCACCTGGACCTATCATTCAAAGAAGGGAGAAGGAAAGGAGGGCGTATTAGAGCAGTGTAGAGCATTGCATTATAGAGCAAAGATGACGCCCTTGGTGCTCCAGACTGCTCATTTGTATATTGTGAAATAAACTTGCAAGAACTCTGTGATGATGGACAGCGGAGTACCCACTGAGATTAATTGAAATGACTATGAAAACTGTAGGAGGCTCCTCTGTTTCCTGTACAGGCTGTCCCTTACTGAGGTTTATTTGTCTCATTATACTGTACAGTATGTAATCTTTTTCTCACAGTTGGTTTCTTTGCTTGTAGTTTTTTATCCTTTGTAATGGGAAATGGTCCATGTACCAATTACTTAGTGAGTATGTGATAGGCTTATTCTCCGCAATCTAAATTTACAGACTTGCAATGTAAAGCATGAGGGAAGAGCAGCGACCTGGGCCAGTAATGAGACACAAGGCAGATTTAGATGTCCTCTAGATACTGTTACTAGTTTAAAAAAAATAAATAAATCAACCATTATGCAGTGATGAAAGATATTCTCTAAAAGTATTATTATTGTTAGAGCACCATTCATTTCAAAGTGCTTTATACTGTATATGATGGTTTACACTTTACTATACTACAAAAAAGATGTACAGCAAACACCAAAACTAACTAGATGACTGAACTGGTACGGTGGGAGAGAGAACCGTGCCCACAGGGGCTGGCAGTGTGCAGGAGAGGTGGATTTAGACAGTAGGTGGGGATATAAGCTGCTCATATAGTATTGTAGTTATTGTAGGCTTTCAGGTTGTATTTGAAGGTTTTGATTGTGAAGGACAGTGTGATGAGTTGGGGTAGCAAGTTTCGGAGTATAGCTGTATACAAGGTGATGTCTCTGACTGAAATCGTTCACTTTTTTGTCTCTATCTGGACTGGGCTGCCATGACCACTTCTTCCAGCTGTGACTTGTCTCTGTAAAGTTTGCAACACAGGCTCCTTTTCCAATAAAAAAAAAAAAAAAAATCAGTGGAGCTCCGACATCCGGGACACCAGCTAATCAACTATTTAAAGGGGACAACAGCACTTGTGCAAGCACTGTGGCTCCTTCTCTGTTTACATGGTATCATTTGTTTCATAGTGGCCATGTAATGTAATGTAATTACAGCGTCTTCCTATACACTTCTATAGGACGAGGCTGTGATGACATCACACGGTCATTATAAAACAGACAGTGTGCAATATAAAAAGAGAATGGGTCATCGTGCCTGCATGTGCGCCATGGCCCCATCAGGCAGCTGATCATTAGAGGTCCAATTGTCATAACCCCGCTTATCTCTTATTGATGATCTATCCTGAGGACTGATCAATAAAAAAAAAAAATGAGCTTAAAAAACACTTTTTTATAAAGCCCAAGTGTGCCTTAATTTAATATTGTCAAATTTCCTCCTGAGATAAATTCTTCCCCCAATCCCCCCCTTAGATTAATAATGTCCCAACAACCTCCTTTTATAAATAATGCCCCTTATATAAATGATCTCCCCTTTTTAGTTATAATGCCCCCTAATGATAACTAGACACACATCTTTTCAGACAGGCCTATCACAATTCCTAATGCAAACCCTTCTGCAGTTACACAGTTACAATCCCTAAAACCATTCCTTCTCTGGTTACGCTCCCACATTACCTCACAGGATATGATGCCGCATCGGACTGTAACTTTATATGTCCAGGCACCGTCTACACGTTAAAGGACACCGACTGGTGATGGCGCTCACGGTTTTATTTATGTGTAATGAAAGTAACTTCTATCACATAAATGGCTTCTCCACTATATAAGCAATGCTACCTCCGATGCCACGCCTGCTACCTCTTGTGTCACTCCCTCTACCTCATAGATTGTAAGCTCTTGCGAGCAGGCCCCTCAGTCCCAGTGTGTGAATTGACTATTTCTTTGTAATGTATCTTTTAGTCTATACTTGAACCCTAAATTTGTAAAGTGCTGTGGAATATGTTGGCGCTATTAAATAAAATGTATTATTATTATCCCTTATATTCTTTATTCCCACTTACATAAATGAATTCTCCCATAGACATACCCCTTATATTTTCTATGCCACTTATAAAAATGATCTCCCACCTATAGTCATAATGCCCCCATAAAAAAAAAAAAATAAAATTATACTCACCTGCCTGCAATCCCTTGCTGCACAGGGTCGCTGCCATCTCTCTCAGTACAGGACCTGAGCAATATAGGATTTAAGCTGGTTGGTTCCTGCAAGGGTTTCTGTCATTTTGTCCACTTATTTGTATGTGACCTCTGGTTTGTTCCTGCTTCTTCATCCTGATCTGCTTGATTTCGATGTATGACCTCTACCTGTCCCCAAACTGGGAACCTGAGCTGTCTGTTATCTTGTATGCTACAGACCTTTAGCCTGTACTGGATAACACTTTTCCTGAACAACCACTGCTGTTCACACATCTTTCTGGCCCTGGTCAGCTGCCACCTACATCAGGACCAGTCTGAGAGGTGGTGATCTGGTAGTTTTACTGAGGAGAAAACCAGGTCCCCGTACAGGGGTTAAATGGTGGACACCATGGAGGTTACTTAGATAACACATTTTGGGAGTGGCCCAAAGTCAAACTGGTTAGGTGGCAAAGTGGGTCCAAATCTCGCTGCCTGTTAGTTAAGTCATGGAATTATATACGCACATGGGTTGCACACCAAACTTAATTTTGTATGCAGTGCCTGCATAGCAGTTTTTTTCCTGCAGTGATTGAAAGTGTATCACATACTGTAACTAGGTAGAAAATATATCCCATCAAACACATTTACTATGTTCCTGAAATACTTTATCAAGTGTCAGTATCAGTTACCTGGGTTTAAGGTGCTCTCCACAGACTACAAACTTTAAGTTGACCACAGAGCATGAAATTTGAGTGGAGTTGCTTCTTAAGGCGCGCTTAAGGCTAAGGCCCCACGTAGCGGACCGCAGCCAAAAAGCACTGTGGGGAAAACCTCAGCAGAAACTCATTGCGTTTTTTCCTGCAGCACTTTTCACAGAAAGTCCACAGACTTTCTGATTCAAATATACCTATACAGAAACCGCCAGCATTTTTATAGATATAATTGACATACTGCGATTTCCAAAAACTGTTTTGGACATCGCAACATTTGCGCTACGGGTATTTTTCTGCGATGTGTGGATGGGATTTTCTAGAATCCTATCCACACATTGCGTTTACGCCACGTGGGGCTTCAACCTAAAGGGACTGACCTCTAAGCTCTAAATTGAATTTACTTTTCTATGCGCCAATTGTATGAAAGACTTAAACCAACTTTCTTAGGCCCGGTTCACATCTGCGTTCGGGGAGTCCGCTTGGGAACCTATACACATCAAAAAACGGTTTACCTGGAAAACCCGTGGACCCCATAGACTATAATGGGGTCCATGTGGTCTCCACTCTGTTTCCGCATGACGCAAGCGGAGAGGAAAGTGCTACATGCACTACTTTCCTCTCTGCTTGCTTCGTGCGGAAACTACATGGACCCCATTATAGTCTATGGGGTCCGTGGGTTTCCCAGGTAAACCACTTTTTGATGAGTATAGGTATAGGAAACCCGAACACAGATGTGAACCGGGCCTTACTTTTACCTTGTTAGAGTTCACATTATCTAATTCCTGCTACTTGTTCCTGGGAAATATACATTAATTCTGCTCACTTGCATGGATCCAGACTGTATATACAATATATATTTTTATACTGGTAGTGAATAGTTAGGGCAACTTTTCATAAATACATCAATGCAACACCTGTTTCTTTTGGTTTGTACATTTATGTAAAAACCTGTTGAGAAAAACATTAAATTCATGTTTGCCACATACACTACTAAGCCCAGATAACTACACAGATTTTTCCCATATATTGTCATTTATTTTGCATGGAAAGGTTTGGCTTATCAACATGTACATCATCTCCTTGGCTGAGCAAATACATCTTACCTCATGATTTCATCTTCATTGTGTGCCTTTGTTTTGATGAAAATCAGAACCAATTTTCAGACAAGCTGCAATCACGAGATGAACTCTGGGAAGACGCTTTTCCTCGCTTCCTGTGGTGCTCGGCGCTCATTTACTGTAAATATCATCTTAAATCGTAACTAAACTTTTGAACAAGTTTTGATTTTCTGGCAGTATTTTGTGTTGTCAATAATTTTTGCACTTAACAAATTTTGGCCCCTTTTTGTAAAATCCTGATCTGAACTCTGGCAGTAGAAATCCTCAGTTCTTTGTACTGTGAGTCAGAGGCGTAGCTAGTGGCGGGGGGGCAGAGGGGGCGGCTACCCTGGGCCCACTGACTTTTGGGGCCCACCCCGGGGCCGCCATTAATACATCCTTTATTTCTAAGTGGATCGGTGTCTGCAGACACCGATCTAGTTAAAACGTATCCTGCAACTTCACAGTATTGTAAACCGAGACCACAGACCGATGTCTGCTTCTCACACAGGCGGCGTGATGACGTCACAACATCGCGCCGCCTGCGCTCAGACACAGACGTCCTGTGCGTGGACAGGCAGGAAGTGGCGGCGGCTCCATTCATCAGCATCCCAGGTAGGTGAGTGTGGCTTTTTTTTTTTTCTTTTTTTTTTTTTTCTTTTTTTAGCGCAGTTGTGGGTATATTAATAGTATAAGGGGTGGATAGGAGGGGGAAATATATCTATAATGGGAGGATTCATTAGGGGGCATTATGACGATGGGGGAGTCATTTATATAAGGGTTATTACAGGGTATTATGAATACAAGGGGGAAGTTATTTATATAAGGAGCCATTAGGGGGCATCATTTATATTAGGAGGCATTATGAATATAAGAGGATGGTCATTGATATAAGGGGTCATTAGAGGTGCAATATTTGTCAGGGGGAATCAGGGGCATAATATGAGGGTCAATTAATTTAATGACACTGGCACTTGGGCTTTATTAAGACTAAGGCCCCACGTAGTGGGCCGCAGCAAAAAAAGCGCTGCAGGAAAAATCATGGCGGTAACATTGTGGTTTTTCCCGCAGCACTTTTCACAGGTCAGCAGAGGTTTCCCCTGTGGACTTTCTGTTTTCAATACACCTATATGGAAACCGCCACTGTTTCCATAGTTATAATTGACATGCTGCAATTTCCAAAACTGCAACGGTTTTGGAAATCGCAGTGCGTCTGCTGCACATATTTTTCTGCAATGTGTGGATGGGATTTGCTAGAATGCCACGCTTTTTTTCTGTGGGTTTTTGCCACATGGGACCCCATCACATCCCCACTTTGCAGTAAAACACACGCAGCGGATACGCTGCGATTTCCAAAACAGTTGCAGTTTTGGAAATCACAGCATGTCCATTATACCTATGGAAACGCCAGCGGTTTCCCTATAGATATAACTGAAGCAGAAAGTCCACAGAGTAAACTTCTGCAAACATTCTGTGCAAAGTGCTGCAGGAAGAACCGCGATGCGTCGCCGCCGCGGTTTATCCCACAGCTGTTTTTTGCTGCGGGACACCACATGGGGCCTTAGCCTTAAAGCGCTTTCCAGCTCATTTTTATTGATGATCTATCCTCAGAATAAATCATCAATAAGAGATAAGTGAATCCCCAATGACCAGCTGTATGAAGGGGCTATGGAGCCTGTTTATATCATACGCTGTCTGTTTATAGTGACTGTGTGATGTAATTTCAGTCTTGTCACATAGATGTGTACATAGATGTGTATAGGACAAGGCTGTAGTTACATTACATGGCCGCTATGAGATGAATGACACTATGTAAACAGAAAAGGTGTCACGGCACTTACACAGGTACCACGGTTCATTCAAACAGCTGATCCCCGGGCATTATTAATAAGGGGAACTATTTTAAAGGGGTGCACAGGGAAGTTATTAATTTAAAGATGCACTTGGGGGTATTATTCGTTATGGGGGGGTATATTATATATTTTATAATTGGGGGTAGCAGCAGGATGGGGGCTTTGTGTAGGTGAGGACAATGTGGGTCAGGTGCCTGGAAAAGTAAGGAGCCAAAGATGTATGTGTTGCAAACTTTAGAGACTGGAAAAAGTTGGTATGGCCGTCCAGATAAAAAAAAAAAAAAAAAAAAGACGGGGAATGTGAACGATTAGTCAGAGACGTCACCGGTAAGTCACTAAATGTTACTGCCCTGTATTCACCTAAATCGTCTGCAGAGCCCTGTGTAGAGCTGCTATATACCACTATACGCTCACTGTATACTGATAGTATCGGTATACGAACATGTCCAAGTTGGAGGCCCACTTGGACATGTTACCCCCCCTGTGCTGAACCCCTAGCTACGCCTCTGCTGTGAATACAGGGGGGTAGGGGTGTAATACAGAGAAGCTGAGGCTGAAAAGGGGGGGGGGGGTCCCTTCAAATGCTTATATCTTAGGCATTATAAAACGTAGACCCGTAGTTATCCACAGTTGAAAAACGACGCTGCTCCGAATCAACTGGGGATATCTCTGAATATAATAGAGTCTCCTCTTTCATATGACACCAGAAAACCAGTTCTACATATATTGCCTGAGATATTATAGATATATATGTAGACATGAATACTTCCCATACTCATACTTGGCAGCAGAAATCCTCACTACTTCTAATAACAGGAAAAATACACAACGGATAGAAAGTAGGTTTTGGTACATAATTTCACGGAAAGGAGCCAAAATCTGTTAATAAAGTTATATTATAAAAATTATTATTAATGGCACAAAATGCTACACATGCTACCAGAAAATCAAAAGTTGGTTGAAAGTTTAGGTATGTTTTAAGGTGTACCTGTTTTATTTTTCTTTTCATGATAAACTGTATGTACTGGTGTGTGTACATGAGTAACATTATTCTGGCCATTATATGACTTTTATACGCTGTAGTTTATAGCTGTTCCTCACTCTGCGGGCTCTATCTGTAGTCTGCAGTTCTCTCTGAGCTAGTGAGTGGAGTCAAGCTACCATAAACTGCTCATGGTAGTAATAGAAACCTTTTTTTTTTTTTTTTTTTTTTTAGCTTATACTTTCCAACTCTCCCAAAACATCCAGGAAGCTCTAGAAAAGAGGGGTGACATCCTGGAGGAGTGGGTAAATCTCCTGGGCCCAGTGGAATAGTAATACACAAGACTCTCCAGACTCTGTCATTTTACGTTATGCAGGCACTTGATACAGTGGTCATGTTCTGAAAAACTGACGAGACCAGCACATTGACGTCTCCACATTACAGAAAAGGGCATGCCATGGCCGCAATGGAAGGCGTTACCAGGCCAAAGCATACATGGCTTCACTGAAACGTGCAGATATCTTGGAAACCAAATCTTTAATGTTGGCAAGTATGATTTATTGCTAGCATTAGACTATTCCTGTACTGACTGACGTGTAGTCTGTATTGGGATGGATATAGCAAAGGTTTTCAGAGTAAAAGTCTGTTCAGCAGTGGGAAGGATGGCAGGCAAAACAATCAGTTTTTCCAATGGCATAATTACTTTAATGGCAGAATGTGTTTTTTTTTTTTTTTTTTTTGTTTTTTTGTTTTTTCCTGGTTTTTTTTTCTTACCCACGAAAGCTATGGCCAACTGCTGATACAATTGGTAGATACAATAGTGAGTTTTTGCCCTTTGGTAGTCCAGAGTTGAGAAACAGCTAAGACGATAATTTTTAGGTTTTATAGCTTTGATGTAAAATCGTTCATAGCAATATATACCATTATGTGCATACAGACAGGGAGCATAGACTTAGCCAATAGCAAGCAAAGTAGGAAGCCTGTGAGGAACAACCTCAGCCAATAACTGCTAAAACACTAAGTGATGTCAAAGAAGGGGGTGACAATTTCTGCTGTACATACAACTGCTATTTAAGAACCTGTGAACAGAGCACTCTGGAAGCTTGCATTTTACAGACCAGTAACCAACTGACTGATTCTGCCATGTTTAATGGCCATAGTAGTTTTAATAGTTAGGATTTATCTGGAGTTTGACTTTTAATAGTTGCTGGACTTTCAACAAAAGTAATGAGATTAACAAGTCTAAATCGATACTACATGTGAATGAAATTAAGCTTGTAAGAAAGATGACTTGCCCCACCTATTAGGCTCCTTCTCCCCTACCATGTTTTGTAAGCTGTTCACTAACTCAGAAGTTTTTGTTAAATCCATCTTGGGAGACCAAATGAACTGCTAGCTTACAGAGCGTACAGAAGGATCAGATTACATAATGAACAAAGAAATATATTGGGTATGGGAGGAAAAGATACATGAAAGAAGCAGAGAGACATACACAGACATCCTGCTGTTGCTAATAGTAAGTTTTCTGTGTAATTTCTAGTGCTTTAGTCACATCAGCACAGTTAAGTACCTCTCTGTAATATTTTCCATGTTGCTTCTAAGTGAGAGAGAGAAAATTCTGTTTTTCTCTCTATCTTCTCCATGTTCAATATATAGGAGACATTACAGCAACTATTCTTCATACCCACTAGCTCACACAAAGCTCAGAATTAGAAACATGAGCCTGCAGAGGGGAAAATTACAAAATACAGAGTGGAAGTCATGTAGTATTATTCCTTATGTGTACATGACTGCTTATTCTTCATCTTTTGCAGAACTGGATAAATTTCCTTATAGATCAAGCTGTATGTCCTTAAAGTTTATTATTTCTCAAAACTACTGGAACACCATTGTACTACCTTACTATTGACTTGGAAGTTTTTTGTGCACTAACCAGCTCTTGCCTCCTAATGAAATTTGCAGAGGACTACAGTACAGTAGGTTTGATAGACAGCTCTCTTTGGAAAGATCAGTATGGTTTGCTATAATGTTAGTGACCTTATTCTGCTGTGTTCCATTTTTCTCATGAGCAAATTGCATCATTTACAGCTATCATCTTCACATCAAACATACACTGTGCTCCTACTTACTTCATAGGTGGTGTAGTTTTACCAGCCTGACAATGAGACATTAGAAGCTGCTGAAGGGTGAGGTAGTGCCCTGTCCATCAACAGCTCCTGGATTGCAGCAAGAATGACTTCTTCCTCTTCTCAAAGGTTTGGAAGTGGCTGCAGTATCAAAATAGACTAATGGGTTGCAGTGTGTGTGTGTGTGTGTGTGTGTGTGTGTGTGTGTGTGTGTGTATATATATATATATATATATATATATATATATATATATATATATAAAAAAATAAATAAATATATATATATATATATATATATATATATATATATATATATAACTATATTCCACATGCTTTACTATTCAGTGACTTGCTTCCCATTTCACACTGCTTATCTTTGCTGATGGCTGAAGGTCCTATGTGAGTAGACAAAGGTTGATCCTATGTAAGTTATTCTTCTGCAGCCATATTTAACATTAGTGCAGGAATGAATCAGTCTTCCATCCTAGTATACAGTACCCCCTTTAGGCTGGGGACACACATATAATTAATAGGTCATCCTGTGATAATCCGTTTTAGCTACACATAGTGGGTAGAAATTAAGACCTTGTGATGGTCTTAATATTGTGTACAATGGTGGCAGATAACCCAGAATTATTAGAGGCTCTGACCTCTTAGTAACCCTGGTATACCACAGTTCCCAGGAGCCAGAGTCTAAATCTACACTGGATAGGGACAGTTGAGGATTTCAGGTATAACTTGCAGCAGTTTTTTGGCATGAGTTATACTAAACCTGTCGGAACAAAGGCAGAGCCAAGCAGGTCGGAAAATGTATAAAGTGGTAACTTTCTAGCCTCACTGTTTAAAAGTATGGATAATTTAGTGTGGTTATGTATAGGTATATCAACATCTAGACCTGTTACAGTACTTATAATGGTGGTTGAATTTAGTGCTCAGTTTTTAGAATTTCATAATTCATGTGAGTACTGATGTAAAGAGTCACTCCTTTTAATAAAGTCTACAAGACTATTAACTGCTTTGGGACTACTTTTAGCTTGCATGTATCCAGTACCAGAAGAAGCAGAGGTAACAGTCTAAGGCCCTGTTGTTTGATGGACCTGGAGACCCCTTTGTCATATAAAAAATACAACAGTACTATGAATCGTTTACGGTCGATGGGGTTACCTGAACAGATTCAGTTTTGGGGCCAAGGACCTTTATGAGCCTCTGAGCAGCATCAGTATTTCTGTAGTTCCAAACCATTAACTTCCATAATTGGGTAGAAATAGTCACTGAACTTGGTAACTCAGCTAAATCTGCTCTTTTTTTCATAGTTTGATGTGATTAGTGATCGTGTTATTATATAAACAATATTATTCTAGCCAATTAGCATAAATGTGACAGTAACCGTCCCGGCTTCACATCCCTATACAAATTGGCTTAATGAGTTTAGATTGTTCCTCTCATTGCCTTAACAAATGTGACTGTGGAAAGTAATGTCACACAAGGTATCTGTTAGCCAATAATAGAAGCAGATAACAAAGCAATGTATAAAATGCTGACTGTTGAAGTCATTGAGAAGCAGCCTTCGTTTGTTTATTTATAGGCATGCTAGCGTTTCATGTTCTCTTCTTCCCTACTAGTTCATGTCTCTTAATTTGATTTCAGGCCAATGCAATATTCTATATAGCCACATCCTGGTACCCTAGGGGCACATTTGCACTGCACA